>JAIPRM010001461.1:25539-37854 GCA_025469315.1 Stegophylla sp. TES_Ste_2020
TTATTGAGAAATTGGAAAAATGACCTCTCTAAAGTACCATCTGGGTGTGATTCCGGTTCTATAGAGATATTGATCGAAACTTTTGGTCCAGTATTTCTATACGAAAAAGTGTTCACAGAAAGAGAAACTAGAAAAAAAAAAAAGAAAAAAAAACATCATTGTAAAATCATAAGCTTCTTCACTTCGTTCAGAATCTAAAAGATATTAAATGTATTAGCGACCCTAAAAAACTTGTTGGCGACTCCCCAGTTTGAGAATTGCTGCTATATAGTATATATAATTATACTGTTAAATTTATTTTACCTATTGATCCAATTTTTCCTATTTCCAGATTAGGTTATTTATATTATGTATAACTTAACATACTAGAAAGTAGATATTTTAACCCAACCATATCACTAGCAAATAACTTCTATTAGGAACCACTTATTCATAAAATAATTGATTTGAAACAGTGTTAGATTCTGAACGAAGTGAAGAAGCTAATGTTTTTACAATAATGTTTATTTTTTTTTCTTCCCCTGTGAACACTTTTTTGTATACAAATAATTACCCAAAAGTTTCGATCAGTAACTTTATAGATCCGAAATCGAACCCAAATGGTACTTTGAAGAGGTCATTTTTCAAATTTCTCAATATTTTTTTTAAAAACGCGAAAAAACTGTCAAAAAATTGACAAAAAACAGCAAAATATGTAATTACTGCAATTTTCGTAAAATTGAAAATTATTTTTGACATAACTTCTACAATAATGTAGCTACAGACTTAAAATTTTCACCAACCACTTAAAATAGTTACGAGAACATTTCATCAAAATTTTAAAAAGATTTGATAAATTTTGAGTTAGGTACAGCATTTTGAAAATTCTCATTTTTTGTTAGTTTTTATGTGATAAAATTTTTGATTTTTGATTTTAAGACTTGAATATTTATGATCTCATTGACTTACATGTCTAATTGACCTGAAAATATCTTAAAAATCATTAGTCAGAATTATTTTTATACCAGTTTGAAGTTAAAATTTCGATGAAATTTGTTAGTTTTACCTAAAATAACGCACTTTAAAAAAACATGCATAAAAGAAAATTGGCCAAACCGATTGTTTTGAAATTTGGTGCCAAGGTAGAGAATTTAATTTTAGTGCAATATTTCTTACTAACGAATAATTAAACATTTTGCAAGGGTTTGACTGGAAAAAAATCGGAGAAAATATAGAAAGATAATATGAAATATCTAGACATGTTATAAATTGTTGCTGAAGGTTGATAATGTTTTATTGTATCTTATGTATTTTTCGACGCTGAATACGATGGTGTGAATTTAAATCCACGTCCATTCTAATTATTTTATTCTATTTTGAAAATTAGTGTGGCGCAGTGGAACTACAATCTGTTATGACGCTTAATCATTATCCGATTGTTGATGTCCACGTAGTACACAAGAAAAACACCTAATAAAAATTACTTTGACATGGAACCAACTTTAATTCACTTTTAGAATGTATATAAAACAACATAGCATCAAATATCTGTATAAAAAAAGTGTGTACTTCGCTCGTCGTGGTGTTTTTCGCACGTCGAGTGGGATATTTTGACGGGTGTTGAATTTTAAAAAAAAGATAAATCATTTCTGAACGGAGCTTCAACTAATATACAAAAATAATTATCAGTTTTGAAGAATTGAACATAAATGGTGAACTATAAATTATTTTGTTACATACAACATTTACGAAACACAAAAATTGATTTTCATTTATTCACATAAACCTAATGAATACACCATAAATAATTCCAAATTAGAATAAAATATAAGCATCATTATAAAATGAAATGAAGCGGCTATAATGATGGTAAACCAACATTTATGCAATGTAACATAATTTTTACTAATGTTATCGTGACGCATCCAGTCAGTCACAGTGAAAAAGAAAAATGAGAAAAATTTGAACTTCCGGGGATTGAATTGAACAGTCGTATAGGCTGTCTGGGTTGCCATTGCACCACACTAACATCGTTGAACCTTTTAGTAAAATAATAGATATTTAGTATAATAACCGAAAATATTGAATTTTAAAAATAGACTAAAATAATTAGAAAACTATTGTAGCACGTGGATTTTAATTCACACTATCGTATTCAGCGCCGAAAAATACATAGGATGCAACATATCAATATCAACCTTCAGCAACAATTTATAAAACGTCTATAGATATTTCGTAATATCTGTCTGTATTCAAGGGCGTAGCCAGGATTTTTACTAGGGGGAGGGCACGTAAGCATAAAATTTAAAATATTCATTAGAATAAAGGCAAATTAGAACAAATTTACAATTTCCGTTAAAATTACTTGGCTATTAAGCGCAGCCTAACTGTAGGTACATATGCACTGCTTACATGTAGCATATAGTATTATACCTACCTTTATAATGATATGGTTTAAATGTCTAAATTGTTAATACAGTGCTATAATAATATTTCATTGTAAAAACAATAGAAAGCTTTTCTACGATAATAATCAACGATATCTTCTCCCGGGGAAAAATACATAACTGTGCAGTCAAAAATTGATTACAGCCTATAGATATAATATTCCGATTACGTTTTATTTACGTATTTGGATACAAAAAAACATTAATAAAATCATTTAAATATTCGATATTCAACATATTAAAAACATACGCTTTTGATCAGGAGGGGCATTTGCCCCTAGCTACCCCCCTTGGCTACGCCCTTGTCAGTATTTTCTCCAATTTTTTTTCAATCAAACCCTTGTAAAATGTTTAATTATTCGTCCGTACGAAATTTTATTGCACCAAAATATTCGCAATGAAATTCTCTACCAAGGCACCAAATTTCAAAACAATCGATTGGGCCAATTTTCTTTTATGCACGTTCAAGTGCGAATTTTAGGTAAAACTAACGAACTTGGTTGAAATTCTAACTTCAAACGGGTTACGGGTATAAAAAGAAAGTTGACTAACGATTTTTGAGATTTTTTCAGATCAATTAGACGTATGTCAGTGAGATCATATTAAATTTTCAAGTCTTTATATTAAAAAACAAAAATTTCATTAAATAAAAACTAACAAAAAATTAGAAATTTCCGAAATTTTCAAAATACTGTACTTAATTTAAAATTGATCAAATCTTTTTGAAAATTTTATGAAATTTTCTCGTAACTATTTTTAGTGGTTGGTGAAAACTTCAAGTTTGCATTATTTTAGAAGTTACGTCAAAAAGTAATTTCCAATTTTAAAAAAATTGCGGTAATTGCATATTTTGCCGTTTTTGGAAAAAGTATTGAGAAATTGGAAACTAACCTAACCTCTTTAAAGTACAATCTGGGTACGATTCCGGTTCTATAGAGATACTGATCGAAACTTTTGGACAAGTATTTCTATACGAAAGCGTTTCCAGAAAGAGAGAAAAAAAAAAGTGTGTACTTCGCACGTGAGGTGAGATATTCTTGACGGATGTATTGAATTTTAAAGAAACGATAAATCATCTCTTCAATAAAACGATTCTGAACGAAGGAAGTTAATAATATAAATATAAAATAGTAGGTTAGATATGTTTAACAAATAACTATTATTTAATAGTGTTGGCCGTTGGGTGAGTAGTGTATTTTAAATAATTTTTCTCGAGTCGAGTCGAGTTGTAGCGTTGAAGAGGTACCCCGAATATTATGTGTTTGTGTGTTGCCGAATTCGGCATAACATAATGGCAGTCCGTGTAATCTGTGATAACTGATAAGGCGTCGCGGCCTTAAGAAATGTTTTTGGGCGGCAGTCAAAAGCCACACCATAATTACTAATTACCAACTTGTATCCTATTAAATTTAGCGTCGAAAAATACATAGAATAAGATGAGCGAATAACCATTTAGTGTCCGTTATCTAGAAATAAAATACTCAATTAATTTGTCCATACTTTCTTCGTTTTTTTTTTCAGTCATACCCTCATACAATGTTTAATTCTTTGTCTGTAAGAAATTTTATTGCACCAAAATATTCGCAATGAAATTCTCGATCTAGACACCAAATTTCAAAACAATCGGTTGGGCCAAACTTTAGGTAAAACTAACGACTTAAGTCGAAATTCTAACTTCAAACGGTTATAAAAAAAAAAGTTGACTAACGATTTTTGAGATTTTTTCAGGTCAAGTAGACATATATGTCAGTGAGACAATTTTTTAAAAAAAATGTCTAAATAATCAGAGAATATTTTTAAAAAAAATATTGAGAAATTTGAAAAATGACCTCTCAAAAGTACCATCTGGATTCGATTTTGGATCTATAAAGTTACTAATTGAAACTTTTGGACGAGTATTTCTATACGAAAAAGTGTTCACAGAAGAAGAAAAAAAAATAAAAATAAACATCATTGTAAAAACATGAGCTTCGATCAGAATCTACTCGTAAAATGAGAAATTTCCAAAATTTTCAAAATGTTTTTTTTTCATGCGCTCAGTTAATAGTGGAATATAAAACTAATTAAGTACAAAATAAATATTTTTTTACATAGTAATAAAATTTAATAATTTTTAAGTGAAATTGCATTACATAAACATTATAAACTAAAGCTCCATGCAGAATAACACACCCACCAAATCTAACCCGAGGAGCGAACAGTACCAATGTTGCAAGTTATGTTCGGTTTTTTTAAATAGTTGGCAATGAATATTTTATTCTTTTATTGTGATTAAAAGTCAGTAGCCTAAATTATTCGGTCATCCCCATCACTAATTATTATTATCATTTTATAGCTGGTCCTAGTTCTTTTCGCCGCGTTTCATTCTAAGCTTATAAAATTATTTATAGTGGTTCCAAGTCAGTCATTTTCTTACCGTTTCTTTAGAAAAGGTATCTGACAGTGGCAGCTTGTGGCTTGGACGAAGGGATGATTGCACCCCCTACTAATATTAAAGAAAAAAAAAATTAATTCCTACTAAAGTATATTAATTTTAAAATTTTCAATATTTTTTTATTTTAATAATAGATTTTGTAGAATATGATGGGCAAATCATTTTATTTGGCTACCGGGTCATAAATATACAAGAGAAGTGTAATGTGTATTACTACTGGAATGTTTGACGCCGCATTGGAGTGTTTAAAAGAAATGCATCGTTGTCTGAGTTTTATTCTGAATGTCTACATTAGGCATATGAGCAGCATGGATTTAGGGCATGTGGGTACAATTAAGTCACGATCTTACCCAAGCGTATGGATTATGAGACCGCGTCATTCAACATATAATTATCACAGATAATTAAATTTTAAAATTATTTGGACAGTTCACCTGCATATTTTTTGTCATTTATACAATAAGGAATTTTTGTGAATAAGCTGATAAGCGTATTGTTTATAATATTTATAACTAATATAGTTTTTAGTTTATTCTAATATATTTCAGTTGAACGTAATATTTCTGTACAACAAAGTACATACTGTAATTCTCATGTCTACAGTGGCGTACCCAGTAATTTCCCATGGAAGGGGATGTAATCTGGAAGTGGAGTGGGAAATAAATCCAGGACGGGAAATTATAAACCCAGTCATAGATATGATTCGGGGGAATTATCTCCTCGCAACCATTCAAAACCCCCTAGATTTTGAAAAAGTTGGATAAAATTAATACTCGTTGAGAAAGAGGGGCAAAATCAATCGAATAAACATATTTGTTCCCCTCCCTCCTTAAATTTGTTATCCTAATTACACCAATATGCCCAGTGAATTTTAATTAGAACAAAAATATTGCAGTTTTCTTGCTTCACTCAAAATAAATCTTTTTAAACTTTTTCGTGTCATTATCCTATGAATAATTTTTTAAATTAAAAAAAAAAATTACATTTTGACTGACTAAAAGTTACTATTTTATTCATTTTATGGTATTTAATATAATGTGGTTTAAATCACAAAAAACTTTAACAGCTTTTTTTATGCACTATAAAACATTTAATAGATAAATGTTTTTTATTATTTTTTATTACATATTTAATTTTGTATAAATAGTTATAACTTGTAGATAATAACTATAGTACAGACTACTTCAATTATTTTATCATTTCATTTTAAATCTCATAATCAATCATAAACATAATTCATATTGATTTCCTATCTTATTTTTCATAAATGTACTAAATATTTCTAACTATTTGTTTACAGGCGTACTCTTACATTTTATATGTTTCGTATTTTCTAGCGAAAAAATAACACGGTAAAAAATGCGATGGGAAGGGATATAATCCCTAACCTCCCCCCTGAGCACGCCACTGCATGTCTATATTTGATTTTACATAAATTTTCATTTATATTACAACTCCTCCATAGGTATTTAAAGTCGGACTCCCATCAACAACCATGAGCCACCACTGGTATCTGGGTATTATTGAATTATAACAGCATTAAAATCCAACTCGCTAAAGTCCTACAGTTTTGATAAGGCATTTTATAAATATTTTTGATCAACTAGAACCACTTAAAACCATTATATACCTATGCTCAGAATCGTTTTATTGAAGAAATGATTTATCGTTTATTTAAAATTAATTAAGCCCACCAAGAATATCCCACCCGAAAAGCGAAGTATATCCATGGTGTAAAGTCTGTCTAGCATTTTAAAAAGGTTATATTTAATAATTTCCTCTTAAAAATGTAATTTCTCTAAATTAATCTGAAAATATTAATTATGAAGTAGGGGGGTTCTATGTACTTTAATTTTTACTATTAACTATTAGATAAATACTATGAATGTGTGCTACATTGCATGAAACCTAAAGGACATCACAACAATAAAATTAAGTTTGCTTTGATTTAAAATGAATCATTATCTATGACAGCGGTTCTCAAACCGTATTTTGTTAGCTAAAACAAAGAGCCCCAAAACCAGATGCCAATTTTAAACCACAATTATTAAAAAGTGTGTATTTGGCTCGTCCTTGTTTCCAAAAAAATAAAAAATAAAAAACACCATTGTAAATTCATAAGCTTCTTCACTCCGATCAGAATCTAAAAAAATTAGTGTTGTGATGCCTTTTAATAGTTTAATGGTACTTGAACCAATTAATACTTACACTTACAAGGAACTATTACTCTTACCAATTTAATTTAAGTAATATATTAGTTAAACAATAACAATTTATTCATAAAAATCAAACAAAAAATTGAAGTGTATATATATATATATATATATATATATATATATATATATATATATACACACACACACACACATTTTTAATACACTATTACACTATACATTTATTAGCTTACCAGTTAGATTAATTATTGAACCACTAGAATTATCCTCATTATTAGATATAGATTCAGAATCACTTTCTTCTCGAGTTTTAATAAATGTACCATATGCTTCATTCACTAACATTTGAATCTTAAAACAACATTATTAATTAATCTAAGAATACATATTAATACAAAAATGATATAAACTAAATTTATAAAATAATACTTTTCTTTCATGGCTAATTGTCATATTTTTGTTTGTGCTTGAATTTAATCCATCTATATTATCAACTCTCAAATGGGATTCAGATTTTTCTGAATTATTTTCAGAACTATAATCTATAATTGGTGTAGACTACAAATCCAAATAAAAGTAACATTTAGTATAATTCATAGTTATTAGTGTTATTACAAATGTATTACCAACTGACTACATTATAGTAAATAATTGAATCATAAATTATATCATTTATGTTTAGAACTTACCATATAATGCAGATTAGATTTATCAGAATCATAGGCCCACTCATTACAAATGGAAGCATGACAATTATCAGTGCTATTTATATTTGGCCTTGAGTTTGATTTTAGCACTATTGGTTCATCATATATATGTTCAGTATTATTATCATTATATGATTTACTAGTTATATAATTATGTTCATCTGTATGATATATATTTAGAAGATTATCATCTATATCTTGAGGTCTTACAAAGTTTAAAGACTTTGCCAAATTAAATAAATTTGATTTTTTATTTGAACTGTACACTTGTTTGTCAGGTTCTTCATCTTTCAATCCATATGTACGAGAATTATCTGTTACAAATTTCTCTAATTTTTGCAACATAATTTTTGGATCAGATTTAGAATTTCTAGAAGACTCCATTTCATATTTATGAGCAAGACCTATATCAGTTTGTTTGTCATGAGCAAATGTTCTTGGTGGTTTTTTTGGAGGTGGACCAACTGGTAAAGGTGTTTTTAATGTATTTTCAGTTTTAATTTTTGGAACTTTTGATTTACAATCAATAGCACTATTTTCTAGTTTCTTTTTCAAACCTTGAGTTATAGTTTTATGTTCAAATATAAATGTACTTGAATCATGTCTTAAAAATGGATTCAGGCGTGATTTTTGATTTATTCTGTCAGTCTTATAATGATAATTTATTGATGAGATTCTACTACATTCGTTAACATTTAAATTAATTTTGCTATATTGTTTTAAATTTTTAGTTACCACCGGAGATGTTGAATTGTCCATTAATTTCCTTGAACTGTTGACATCCCGTCGGAACGCATGAGTTCTTTTAATATTTCTTTTGTTCCCATTTTTCTCATGTTGCCTGTCTTCTAACCCATTAATAGGTGTCTTGGAGCTTTGAAATGATTCAAACCGTTGTTTTAAAACATCTACATTTACTACGTTCTCAGCGTTCATAATTTAAATAGTATCATTGGTGAAAATACCATATTTTTATGATAATCGAAGTCAACTAAAAACGAAATACTGTGCACATAAATTGTCACCCAAATAAAAAATATAATTGATAATTAATAATCATACTATTAATTTTCAAATCATAAATAATTATTAATAGCTACATCAACTAAGATAAAACCATAACAAACAAGAATAATATCACAGATAATATGTTCTCTTATCTAGGCGTTCATCAGTGTAGCCAGAAATGAAAAGAAATTTACTGTATTAAAATAAAAAGTGCGAACACTATACATCGCTCATCAAGGTGTTCAAGGTCAGGTGAGATGCTTTTGATGGATGTATTGAATTTTAAAGCTAAGTTTTTAATGATAAATCATTCCTTTAATAAAACGATTCTGAACGAAGGAAGATAATAAGATAAATATAACATTGTTGGTTAGATATGTTTAACAAATAACTACTGTTATTTAATAGTGTTGGATGAGTATTGTATTTTATATAGTTTATTTCGAGTCTAGTCGAGTTGTAACTTTCAGTAGGTACCCGAATATTGTGTGTTTGTGTTGCCGAATTCGGCCTAACATTACCGGCTTGTATCATAGTCATTGATATTAAACTAGTTAAATATCTATGGATCATAGTAAATTTTGCGTCGAAAAATACATAGGATAAGATAAGCGAAACACATTATCTATTTTAGATTCTGAACGTTAGTGAAGAAGCTTATGTTTTTACAATGATGTTTATTTTTTTTTTCTTCCTCTGTGAACACTTTTTCGTATAGAACTACTGGTCAAAAAGTTTCGATCAGTAACTTTATAGATCCAAAATCGAACACAGATGGTACTTTTGAGAGGTCATTTTTCAAATTTCTCAATATTTTTTTTAATAATGCGAAAAAACTGAAAAAAAATTTTCAAAAAACGGCAAAATATGCAATGACCGCAATTTCCGTAAAATTGAAAATTACTTTTTGACATAACTTCTAAAATAATGCAGCAAAAGACTTGAAATTTTCACCAACCACTAAAAATAGTCACGAAAAAATTTCAAAAAGATTTGATCAATTTTGAGTTAAGTACGGCATTTTGAAAATTTCGGAAATTTTTCATTTTTTGTTTGTTTTTATGTAATAAAATTTTTGATTTTTGATATTGACTTGAAAATTTAATATGATGTCACTAATATGTCTACCTTAATATGTCTAATTGATCTGAAAAATCTCAAAAATCGTTAGTCAACTTTTTTTTTTATACCCGTTTGAAGTTAGAATTTCGACAGTTTTACCAAAAATTTCGCACTTTAACGTACATATAAGAAAAGAAAATTGACTTAACCGATTATTTTGAAATTGGGGCCTAGATAGAGAATTTCATTGCGAACATTTTGGTGTAATAAAATTTCTCACAGACAAAAATTAAACATTTTACAAGGGTTTGATTGAAAAAAAATCGGAGAAAATACAGACAGATATTAGATTTCTATAGATATAGATATGTGATTGCTGAAGGTTCATAATGTTTTATTGCATCTTATGTATTTTTTGACGCTGAATACGATGGTGTGAATTAAAATCCTAGTGCAACAATAGTTTTCTAACTATTTTATTATATTTTAAAATTTAATATTTTCGGTTATTATACTAAATACCTACTATTTCATCCACAAGGTCAAGTAAAGTATCATGGCCTCTAATGCATTATAATGGTAACGGAACCAATCTATGACGCGGAGTACCGGGGCTCGATTCCAGCCCGAATTTTTTGCATTTTTTTTTTCTTATATTATTAATTTCCTTCGTTCGGAATCGTTTTATTGAAGAAATGATTTATCGTTTCTTTAAAATTTAATACACCCGTCAAGAGATCAGCGAAGAACACCCCGACGAGCGAACTACACACTTTTTTTTCATTCTAACCCTTGTAAGTTGTTTAATTTTTTATCCGTAAGAAATTTTATTGCACCAAAATATTCGCAATGAAATTCTCTACCTCAATATCAAGTTTCATAAAGTCAGTGGGTCAATTTTCTTATATGTACGTTAAAGTGCGTAATTTTAGGTGAAACCACGATTAAAGATATATATCTTTAATCGTGGGTAAAACCATTGATTATAGAATAGTATAATCAATGGTAAAACTAACGAATTTAGTCGAAATTCTAACTTCAAACAGGTATAAAAAAAAAATTGACTAACGATTTTTAAGAATTTTTCAGGTCAATTAGACATATATGTTAGTGAAATCATTTTAAATTTTCAAGTCTTAATATCAAAAATGAAAAATTTAATTACCTAATAATTAATGTTATGGCCACACTGAACGCGATTTGCGATGCGAGCGATTTATTCAGCGATTTAGCGATTCCACGATTTTTTCAAAACTAAAGAATTGCTATGACATGGCCACATAGAGCGCATTTTGCGATAAATCGCTTCTATCGCGTCAAAATCAAAAAAGTTTGTTTTTCTGCGATTAATTTTGAATATTTCACATTTATATTAAAATAATAAAATATATATTTTATATATTTATAATATATAAAATTTTATATTCAATCACCATGTCCGTCCAGCAGGAAAAGTTGGCGTCGGAAATTTTATGAGAGAACCGATATGGAACCCTAAATATGCTCAACTTAAAAACAGAACCGTCATCCAACAGTGATGGACCGACTTAAAGAGAGTGAAATTCACCTTCGGTTTCTCGATTTTTATTTATTTCATGCACCCATAATCGTTGTTTAAACAATTCAACTTTAGCTTCTAATGAAGCACAACTTTCAGATACAAGTAATTTACGAACACGGTTCGATTTATATGAAGTCATCTCGACAACTGAAGCAGTTAACGACTACTAACTTACTTTGATATAACAATAAAACGCGGGAGTGGCCACACCAAAAACGTAAAAATCGCTAAAGAAATCACTCGCATCGCAAATCGCATTCAGTGTGGCCGTACTTTGGAAAGAATATTGAGTAATTCGAAAAATGGCCTCTATAAAGTACCATGGGTGTGATT
The DNA here is from genome assembly GCA_025469315.1 of Stegophylla sp. TES_Ste_2020. NCBI lineage: Eukaryota > Metazoa > Arthropoda > Insecta > Hemiptera > Aphididae > Stegophylla > Stegophylla sp. TES_Ste_2020. The sequence continues at coordinate 37,245 of JAIPRM010001461.1, forward strand.
CGGGTTCTATAGAGTTCCTGATCGAAACTTTTGGACAAGTATGTCTATACGAAAAAGGGTTTCCATAAAGAGAAAAAATAAACAAACATCATTGTAAAAACATAAGCTTTTTCACTTCTTTCAGAATCTAAAATTATCACAATATGTATTAAAAAAGCCAGATTATTTACTTTGGTAGTAATTTACTTCGCACCATGGGTTTTCTTCGTTTTTTGGGTGAGATACTCTTGGTGGGTGTATTACATTTTAATAAAACGATAAATCATTTCTTCAATAAAGCGATTCTAAGTGGAGCTTTAATAAATAAACAATAATAATAATAGTCGATTATGTTATTCTTAACAAATGTTATATAATAATGTTGGGTACTCTATTAATGTATGTGTACATGTGTGTGCGTACGTTCGTGGTGCATGCGCGCGTCGGTGTGCGTGAGGTAATAAATGTCTTTATAAAAATAAAAAACAACTACAAAAATTATTTCTCTAATTATTATCGTAATTTAAGATTAATTCGATATAATATAATTATATAAATTAATACTTATGTTTATCATGTTGCCTTTATTCAGTCACGGTTGAAAAGTAAAGTATAGACAAGAAAGACCTAC
>JAIPRM010001462.1:0-37850 GCA_025469315.1 Stegophylla sp. TES_Ste_2020
CGCCCCCACACCCCCAAATACACTATTTAAATTTTTTAGTTACTATAACCACTCTTAAATGAATCATAATGGCACACAATATTTAAGTATACTAACAGTAATATACCTGATCAGTGATCATATATTATATTATTTAGGCGATACAAATAAAAAAAAAACTATTTTGTTTAATGATTTGTAGATTGGTATTAATAGTATAATTTTAAAATATTAGCTGTTACTTATACAAAGTACATTTTATAACTAAATATATCTATAAATCAACATTACATTTCATACTAATATTATTTTTCTATTACTAGTAGAATATTATTCCAGTATTTCTGATGAAGTAATATTTTATTAACAACATCTCTTTCAATATTTAATATCGATAAATCTGTAACACGCTATTGCTCCATACTTGCCCTTAGCCAGTTTTTTAGACGACGCATTGATGAGAAGCTTCTCTCACAAGTAGATATTGTCATATTTGTCGATATTAATATATATCACCTAATATTTGATATAACGTGTAATTAATCATCACAAACTGCAATTTGTGTTTCTGCTGAAAACGTCAGATAAAAAAAAACTTGCGTAAAATAAAGAAAATTATGTATTTCACGCGATTTTACAATTTTTGGTGTTTTTGAACTGGGGGTGCTAAATTAAAGTCTGGGGGTGCTGAAGCACCCACAAGCACCCCCCTTGTTGCGCCTATGCTGGGGCCCGTCTATCTCAAGCTACGGCACTGATTATGAAGTTTTATCATTGACATCATAAATCTAGTTCAAAGTAAATAAATCGATTATAATTTTTTTGGTATCACGGTTTTTTCTCCATTCTATTTTTCACCAGGAAATTGTGATATTATTGATTGAAAAATGCTATGTAGGTATGATAAAATATAATACGATTATCAAACATTATAGAATATAGTTATATTTATCTATTAGAACTAATTTGGATCATTTTCATAAAACATAGAAAAATCACAAGATTTTATATTAGGAGTATATACAATTTTCAAATAATATATTAACACATTAACATAATATTATACAACAATTGTATATATCTATGGTTATAACATTATTTTTAACGGATAATATTTGGTCTATTTATTGTTATTTATAATTTTGTTACACTCAGTGACAAACGAAACTACAAGTACTATGTTTTTCAAATTGCTTTATTTATAAATGCATATTATTTTAAACTTTATTTAATTAATATATTATTATAATAATTTCAATCATTTAATTACATACAAACTATTGTGTATTTTTGTTAAAAAAATTAAGTATATTTTAACTATATATAAGTATATTTCACCACAAAATTCAAATGGAAATTTAGAAATACAATTATTATTTTCCCTCCTCCTCCGCCACTTTTGTCACTTTCCCAACTATTGCCGATTCTCCCACTCTTCCTACTTTTCCCACTTCACTTCCACCACTTTTGTCTCTTTTTCAACCGTTTCCCACATTCGCCACTTTCCTACTTTTGACTACTTTTCTAATTTTTTCCACATTCGCCACTGGTTAGGTTAGATTACTTTTCCCACTTTTTTCACTTCCACTACTTTTCCCACAAGTATTTCTATTAAAAAATATCATGTTACATAGAAAATAAAATAAATAAGAATAAACATCATTGTAAAACCACTAGATTCTTCGTTTTACTCAAAATCTAAAACTTTAAATCTTCTTTAAACAAATGCAAGGGACGGACATAGGAACAATTTCAAATAACAATAAAAATAATAAACTTAGTTAACCCTATACTTACCTAATGTCTGTCATCAGTAGTTATGTTATCGAGGAAGATGTAAAAAAAGGACAGTGAAAAATATTGTAATGAGATTGAAATTTTTTAATAAGAACAAGGTTGGAGTTAGGGATGTATCTTTTGGGAGTTTTCAAACTTTTAAACCCTTACCCACCGTTTCTACACCAAATTTTCACAATTTTTAGAGCTTTGTTTACTATCTTGTTTCTTTTACATGAGTAGAACGTATGTGAAAATGGTAAGTGAATCGGCTAGCAATATTAGCTACAATATTTTGTTAATATAATATACAATCAAGTATAATGACTTGAATAAAGTTTATTCTGACAAGTATGTAACAACACACAATGAATTTTTTTTATTTCAAATCAGAAATGTTAACATAAAAAATCGTAAATGAGGTATTTTCCATAAATAAGCAAATAACAAAACAGTGTTGAAATAATTAAAAGTACATTAATTTTTATTTCATTAAATAGTTTTAAAATTTCTTTTACAGTATAAATTATTGTATTATATTGTAAATAACACAAGTGAACTGTTTAATATGTAACCAAAAGATAAATTATTATACTATTGAAGTATAACATAAGACCAGATTACCATAGGCGTAACTTGGCTCACAATATTGGATGTACTGAAATTACTGGTAGCTTCACAAAAAAAAAAAAAAAATTATACATATTATATAGACATGTGGTGAAAATACAAATATAATTTTTTATAACTCAACAAAGACCTAATAATAAGAAATATTGAAATACTTAAATCTAAAGAAAAAAAAATGACAATCAATAACGCAAATTAATGCGATTTTTACGAGATACAACATATTCACCATCAATATCCTTAATCTGATACCATTTAAACAGCCATTTAAATTAACATTGTGGTCTTTTTCCTCAATAAGCTGCTTGTTGTCAATGGCTTATAATTATGGGTTTTTCTTTATTATTACATATATTATTTTTTTGTTATTTTTTTTAAAAAAAAATTTTATGGTAATTTATAAATGACAAACGCACTGCTAACCCGACTGTGTAGTTTTGTTCATAAAACTCATTTAGATTTTACGCGGTCGATGAATCAGTTTGTCATAGTAAAAGTATTTAGTTTTATCGATCCCAAAAGACACTATCAAGTGCCTTAAACTTTAGTTATTACACCCATGGTGTCCAGCCCTCATACATTAGCGCCAAATTGTCTGGATTCGTAGCTTCATTAATAACCCAATTCACCTGTTCAATAAAATAAAATACTCATTGTATTTAATTATTTTTTCATAAATACTTAGAATTAAGGATACATAATAAAAAAGATTAATCTTACAAAATCCAAACTATTAAAATTATTAAATAAAGTAAATAAATGTAGTACATAATAAGTATAACATCAACACTATATTTTTATAATTTAAATTAATTTATACTATTTATAAATTATATATATAATTTTTTTATAGGAGGGGGGGGGTTCTCTTTGCATTTTTACTTTGCTGCTGTAAGTACTATATTTATATACATGGGACAAACCCAAAAACACAAAAATATTGATACATAAGATAGTAACAACATTTGACATATTAACATACCATGTTGGTGGTGAAACAATGTTTTCTAAAAATATTAAAATGCTTTAAACAGAAATCGTAGCTAGTTAGCTTATAAAGTCTAAATTAGTGTTAGCGGACCACATAAGGAGCGTGATGGGAAAGTTATTTAAATAACTGGTGGAGGAGGTAGGAATGAGGAAGGGAGTTATATAGCAAGTATGTCGTTATGGAACTTTAAAACAAATAAGCAAAATAAGTGTAAAGAAGTTGATTTGAACTGAAAGATTTAAAAAAAAAAATTGGACTCATGTCCGCCATTAGCTGAATTTTAAAGCTTAAGTATGGCAAGAACTGGCGAGTAGTTGTGAAGAGTGAGGTATTTTAAGAATATAACCTGTAGCACGAGAAAATGTCCTCAGTACTCTTCCGAACATAGCACATCAAGAAGCAGAGTTTGTGTCCCAAAGTAGATTTGTTCCATCCAAGATAAGATAAAATAATGTGTAGTAAAGAATTTTTAAGATTAAAATAAGGTTAAACTCTTTTGATCTACAGAGAATGAAACCAAGAAGCTTCAATACTTTACAGCAGCATTTTCTTTGTTTTGTATATTATTTAATGTTATGAATAAACAATTTTATACAAATATTAACTGCTGTCAAATATTTTTTTATTTTTGTACATTAAATTAAATTTTAAAATAAATAAAACTTATTTATATCTTCCAAAAACCTGAATTGACTAAATGCATTGGAATATAATATTAAATAAATTATGTGTTAAAAAAGAATTACCATTTTTATTGTTAAAAGTTTTTATAAAGTAAAAGAATCATAAAGAATGTAAACTAATAATAATACGTTGTAATACTAATTACCTGTTCAGTAACAGTTGACCTACGGCCTGGATCTGGATCTCTACCTTCAAGTTTCATTCTAACACGTCGCCAAACACTGACAGCATAAGCATTACACTTTTGAACAGCTAAAATATTAACAACATTAATCAATAATCATTTTGGTATTACTTATATTTGCAAATTATAACTCTAATACCTTTTCCTGTATGAGGATCTCTAGGTAATCCTTTTCTTGGTGACAAACAAATGCTGTCTTGACGTATCAAGGGCGGACGTTTATGTTGTTTAATGAGTAATCCTTTTTCACCCAAGATTGTTAATAAATCATCATACATCACAGCTATAATAAAATATAATAATTAGTATTTTGTTTCTATAATGGTCCACTATTTTCTTTACGTGTCTTATTATGAACTGATTGTACTGATTCAAGTAAAACATGTACTTCTTGTATGGTTGGTTCGTTTAATGCAGTCAATTGCTCGATTAATGACATTAAGTGCTCTAAATATGAACAATATTTTGTTACATAGTTTATACTAGCTGTACCAACATTATCAATCTGAAAAATTTGAAAAGTTAAAAATTTACAATGGCACTACTAAGCACGATAAATTTAAATATTATCAAATCTAAAGTAGTAGTAATTTTTAAACCATTAATAGCAATAAAAAAAATAACTAAATAAGTAATTATTAAGGTAATATGATAAATATATTGCAAATGTATTTGTTACAATATGTGAATAAATAGTAAAATTTGTGATGGTGGTTAGAGTACCTATAAAACATTATAATATAAAATTGTGTATAAGCATGATTTTTTAAAAATTTAGCACTGAATTATTATATATATATATATATATACAAGATATTTTAGGTAAATTAACATTGCGGTAATGTGAAATTGTAATTTTGATCCCAAACTTTATACTTCACAAGTGTTACTAACTATTGAATACTAAAACTATAAGTCAATGTCAGGTAGTGCATGACATATATTACTTGTAACTGTAACAAAAGTACTTTTATTAGTAATGTATCAAGTCTGTGACAATAATCAAGTTACAATTTTAAATGAATAACGTATGTCATTAGTTCATTACATTTACATTGACAACTTAAAGTTTATTTTATAGAAATAGTAGTAAAAATATAAAATATTTACAAGGTACATTAAATTCTCACAACAGTCACAACTAAATTGTTAAAATTATTTCATTAATTTATGTTTTGACATTTAAAATTATAATAATAATTGATAATATTATTGAAAGCAGATTTTTTTAAAACAAATATTGAAGATTTTTTCTGCCCACGATGTAATTAACAATTTTACAGATTGGTCATTATCAAAAAATAAAAAACAATCAAAGATCAATGATTTCAAATAGTAAATTTTATATTTTTATTTATACTTACAAATTTTTTTATACATGTATCATAAATAGAATTTTATACTGCAAATTATTATTACACCACTAATACAACTAATTATTATTATAGAATACTTCTTTGAAAATTTTAATATAAAATAAAATATTTTTAATAATCCTACTTTTTTTTTTCCAACTGATTCGAGTTATTGAGATTCCACTGTTATATCTAAATACAGTAGAAATCACTATAACGAGCATCGTTTAGAACGAATTACTGCTTAAAAGCTGGCAAAGAAGTCTCAGCACGAGCCCATATAACTGTGTTAATATAATATGTAATATACCTTTACAATGAGTACGATTATAACGAGATATCGGCTACAATGACTAAAATAGATCGAATTATAGAATAAATGTTTGGTTACAACGAACATAATGTTATCTTTTTCCTATTTTGTACATAATATTAAGGTCTAATCACTCATTATGATTAGCTGATACATAAATTTTATCTTTAATATTATTAATTTGTATTGCTAACGTATTATGTTTTTTATTTTAGTGTTACATATAAACCCAATTTCTAAAGTTCTGGTATTTTCAAGTTTATAATAATCACGAGTAGTGTCAGCTGTGTGTCAATGTTCATCGTTTCACAAGTCATTTAACCGGTTATAACGAACGCTCGCTCTAACCATACATAACAAGCTACAAGATACGAAGAAAATTTGTTGGCCCTTTAATCGTTTTTTACTGTATATCCCTAATTACAATGCTTTTTTATATTTAATTATAGAACTTACTTTTGTTAATGACTTCAGCAGTAATCTAACATCAGATATTATTTTATTATGGGATGTCACAGTAGATTTAAGAATACTCAATTGCTCTTTAATCAATTTTTGAATGCAAGTAATTTCTAGTTTAAGGGGTTCTTGAGCAGCTATTACTTGCTGTACATTATCTATAAATAAAGAATTATAAATGGCATCAATACAATGAATTAAATTACAAGATACAATATTCTACTATACTTAAAAATAATAATTAACACAATGAATACCCCAAAAACTTGTATTTTGTGAGCTTTTAAATTACTGGTTAAGTTTAACATAGGGGTGACTATTCTACAGCTCAAAGGCAAATTATACCTTGAATAATTTTAAGGCCCAAGAATTACCACACATTTACAAAATGTGTTTTTGAGCGGAATATTTTCAATATTGTGAATTTTCATTTATACATTATTTATAAATTACCTAATTTATAGATAACAGTATCATATATAAAGTACTTAATATAGATACATTGTTGTTTCATTTATGAATAATAATAAAAATCATAATGTTTAAAAATATCACTATATTTATTTATTTTTTTGTACTAGGTTAACATCTGGTATGGGGATATATAATTTAGTATGTGGGCTATGGATTTATAATGCATTACCTAAGAGGCGAGCAAGATAATTTGGATTGGCCACCCCGGATTTAGTAGTTATTATTTATTTAGTAAAATAAATAATAACGACATTAGAATTAAAATATTTATGTACCTGAAATGATGCTAACTGTGTTACTTAACCAAGTCCATTCAATAGGCCCCTGTGGAATAGGAACCACTTTAATTAACGTTTCTTCTTCTGGTGTTATTGTCATACCAATATTTGAAGCCATGAAACATGCTTTTTGATAATCTTCAACCAACTATAACAAAAATCCATAGGTGTTTTAATTTATGCAATGAAAATATAAACTCAAAATTATATAAATACTTGTAAAAATGAAATATCAGCAGAAATAGCTTCTGAAGTACGGGTGAATAATGACTCTGTTTGTAGCAGAGAACTGACTACTGTCAGTATAGAACTGCACAAGTTTTGATTGGTGTCAATCACTAATTTTTCATGTTTCATTCTTTCTTCAAAACTCTTAGCCATCTGAAATGTCAAATTTGTTAATTAAAAAAGCATTTTTTTAAAACCCAATTACACTATATAAATTTAATATTTCATACCTCAACAAGAGATGGATTTGCCCCAGAAGCCCATTTTAAACGTTGTTCAACAGTGGATACTAATGAACTTCGATGTTCCATAAGCTCATTAATCCTAGATTGAAAAGCAGCTAATGGTGATAAAACATTATTCAATTCCATTAAAATTGTAGTACGATCTGGAAAATATGAAACAAATTAAATGAGTTTATAGTCTTAAATAATTATTTATTTACCAGGAATCAACAAATTGTCCAAGTGGCCGGCAGCAGGAATAGCATGAAGCCAACAATGAGCAGCATATTGTATAGCTAATCTTTGTGTACCAATATCAGATTGGTGAGCTCTGACTGTCAAATGAGTATGTAATTCAGTTTTTCTCCAAACTTCTTCTAATTTTGTTAATGAAGACGATAAATCCATTGATTGTCCACGACTGAATTTACCAACTTTAATCCCTTCTTCCATGCACTTTTTACAGAGTTCTTCTAATGGGACTTTACTATCTGCCCCTATGTCTCGTTTTTCTAACTCGGCTGTAAATTGATAAAATAAAATGTATAATATAATATAAATTTCAATTATCCTTAAGATTAACAAATCATGTTACCATTGATATTAAATCCAGTGTGTTGTAATAAAAAGCAAACATTAATGGCCACTGTATGTGAAAAAAGTCCTAATAATCGTTTAGTTAAATAATCAGCAACAAAACATCGAACAGGTTTGGATATCATATCTTCGTTATAATAAGAACCACTAAGACTTTGTACATTTCTTCCTCCGAAGTTAATTGCAATTTCAGTGCACATATTAAATACCTCTTTCATAGTAAGAAGAGACTTTAAGAACATTATATCATCTAAAATGCTACAAGGTCCTTCATCCATAACAGCACCCTGTAAAAATTAGTTAAATACAATTTTAAAAGTTATATATATATAATTGATTTTTCTTTTTTAATTATCACAAAATATGATTTATTAAAATATAATTTTGATTTTTAAGGCATTTTCATTTGTACATATTGTGTACTGTGTATGCATTAAGAATACCTACATTTAAAACTATAGAAATATATATATATATATTTCAGTCAAAAATTATTTGAGAATAATTCTGATAGTCCATATTATTTAATATGCTCAGTGGATCGAAGAAGCTAGTGTTTTTACAATATTTATTATTATTATTATTTTCAGTAAACACTTTCGCAAGGAAATACTTGTCCAAAAGTTTCAACCAACAACTTTTTAAATCACAACTCGCCTCTATATAATATTTTTGAAAGGTCAAATTTCCAAACAGTCAAAATCATAATCAATATATATAGTACATTATATAGCTAATTGCATTGGTGTAAGAAAACTAATAAAGAATAAAATTTAAATAATATACAATATCAGTTATTTATGGTTACTTCAAGTTTACATTAAAAATTATTTTTATCATATCATAGATTAACGATCTAAAAAATATGACATAGTATAAAACTCTTAAAACCCAAAACTATTTTAATACATCTAACAAAATATATGATTTTATTAAAAGCGATATATTATCAATGCTGTAAGAGTGATTGGTCATTTTGATAAATAGTTACAGATTTTGTAATTTTCAAATAAGTGAAATCACTGATATACTTATTAGTTATTACGTTTTTAAAATATAAAAATGTTCACATAGCTATATCCAACATAACTATATATGTCGCATAGGTATTATATGCAAAGATTTTTGAATATAATTAAGCATGTATAGGTAACAATGACTGCGTGTAGTTGAAGTTTGAAAAAAAAAATTTATTGCATAAGTATATCTAATTAAAAACAAAATTGTTAATGTTCATAATAACTAATGATATGGAATAAAAAAGATTATCAACATAGGTCTAAAAAATAGAAAAAAAACATATTAACAAAAAAAATAAATAAATAAGTAAACAAATAGAAGGGGAAAAAGGGGAAAAAGTACTGAAATTCGGAAAATCAGTGATCAAGATGGAATTGACTAATTTAACATCTAATTAACCCACCAATCCAACACTTTACCTACCTGCTTGCCTATTGAGATGGGATGGGATATTGAGCTTGCATGAACGCGTATCACGTCGGTTACTAATGCCATTCTTAGAATTTAATTTTTATCCACTCGAATCAAGAAATCACAGTGTAAGAAAAAAGGTGGATAAATTCATTCTGAGGAAAAATCTACACTTAAAAGTGATAAAATATGTTAAAAAATCCTGATGGAATAAAAATCACTAATCGCCAAAGAAGTTGGAAAATTTTATAATGTAATAAGATAAAAATACATATATGCATAAAACTCTACTACTGTAAATGAATAAATGAACTGTATTAGACAAAAAATATAATCTAATATTAAAAAATACTATCAAGAAATTTTTTTGCTTTTGGATTCATTCAATTTTATAAGGTTTTTTCACATTTGTTATAAATCATTAAAAACTCAAGCTATAACTTAATACTGAATACTTCAAAACTTACGAGTAAAGATTTTGCTTCTCTAATTTGATCGACAGTTTTCCAAGCTGTGGAAACCTTGAGCTTTGATATCATTTTTATGACATTTTCATTTGCCATAGAGACATCTTCAAAGAGACCATTAAAGCCAATTAAAAGCATTTCTCCTTGAGATAAAACCACATTCTCTGGTTTTTTTATAAGTTCAGCAAATTTTGTTCGTACATCTTGTACAATTGATTGACAACCTTCATTTGGAGACTAAAAATGTATAAAATTACAGTTAACATTCAAATTACAGTAAAATCTCCTCTATTGGACACCTCTTAATAACAGATTTTTTTGGGAATGGAGACATTTTCACTACTTTTCAATAGGAAAATCTCAGAATAACAGACTCCTAATTTGAAAATAACAAAAGGGCATCATGCTCACACTAGATATAATGATAAAAATTTTGTATGACACCTGATGCTCATACATAAATTACAAATGACTTTGGACAAAAATATTTCTAGTCACGACAACAAAGTGAAAAATATTGATGAGCCAGACAATAAGGTGTCAAGCTTGAGAAAGATGCCTAAAAATAGTACTTTTTAAAGATCATTTTTAGAAATTTTCAATATTTTTTATAAAATTTGGGGAAAACTACCCAAAATTTGAAAAAAAAATATATTTTTAAAACTTTTTTTCAAATAAAAAAAAGAAAAAATTAATAATAATAAACATTTGACATTATAATTTTTAAGTAAATTTGTCTTAAATAAACAGAAACCCTACTCACAATTTTTTTATTGAAGAAACTACTTATTGTTTCTTTAAAATTTAATTTGCCCACCAAGTTCCAAGAATTTTACTGTACAATGTATGCCCTATATATGGTTTTTTATTTATTAAAATTAAGAAATAAACAAAATATACTATTTGAAAGAATATATAGCCGCATTCGCTTAATTGGGATATTACATAATGGAAACAAATTTCAAAGTCCTGAAAACGAATGTATTTGTTTTAATAATAATTCAGTTAATCAGAACAAATAGATCATCATCCCTATTAAACAGATTTGACTGTATATTATATAATGAATATTAAGATTTTTATAATTAAAAATATGTTAATTGTACATATATGCAATTGAAAATAGGATTAATTAAAATATGGAATAATTTGATTTGAGATATTTATTACGGGGCCATGTATTTTAGTGAAAACTACAATACATTGATACAAATTTTCAAAAAACTAAATATTACCTTCATTCCCATAATTACATGTCTAAGATGAATGTTAAGTTGTTCAATTAAATTAATGAAATTTACTGAACATGTGTTTATCAAATTGTTCAGCTCTGTGATGATGGCTATAGTGCTTGACTCTTCCACACATAACTTTTTAATGGTTTCTGGCATAATTATGTCCAAGAAATTATAGTTCATTTTCTATAAAAAATGAATACTAAATTAGTAGCTTTTTCAAATTTTCAATGTAAATGATTAATTACTAATTATAAAAACTATTAAGTATCCTACACGCACACTATTTTCTTTTTAAAACATTTTTTTCCCTTTTTTGAAACTTTTGTATCCATGACTTTATAACTTTGCATACATATTCATTATTTAGTACTTTGAAATTATTTTATATAACTGAAAAATATATACTTAATACTAATTTTAATAATAAAAGTATACCTGTAAACTACAATACAAATTTTGTATTGCACGTAAGCAATGAAAAGCATAGGCTAAATCAGTATCGGATTCTACTTGATCCTTATCAGTTAAAACTGATGATACCATTCTAACAGCTATAGTAGTAGTCATATACATGTCAACTAAAATCCATTCTCCGTCTTTTGACATCATATCTAACAGTCGTGTTCCTGCATCTATATATCCAAACAAGAATTATTTATTTATCATTTAATAAGGTTGTATCATATTTTAATAGTAAACATACTTGAAGTAGAAGTCTCCATCATTAAAAACTTTTTGTTAATTGCACATAAACCAGTGGCAATAACAAATTCCAAGCCTTCATTTGAGTTTTCATTGAGTTTAATCATAGAATTATCATCATTTAATAATGAACAAGACATTACATTTTCTGTGTCAATTATTCTAATTCTTCCTACAATCTTGGCAAATCGGCAACTTGCTTCTAAAGCTGCCTTTTGTAACTGAATATTATAAGCTAATGCATGTTGTGTTGGGGGCTCAGCATTAGGGACACCCAAGTACAACATTTTGTGTTCTTCTTTAATTTGTTCACACATAGATGTAGTAGGACAATCCATTAACAATTTTAACCATTGTCTGTAATATGTTAGTCGATGATTACGGATATGAGATTTTGGGAACAGATTCATCAAACATTGTAAATCATATAACAATCTTAAACACAAAATAAGCAATTTGCTTCTTTCATGGTATAACATGGTTAACTCATCATTTGATTGAGTACACTAAAAAAAACAATTAAATTTAAAATAAATTAATTAAATTGAATACTTACTATCTAGAAATAATATTTCTAGTAAAAATAATCTAAATATAAAATATTACTTGATCAACCAAAGTAGGTTGGCCAGCGTTTTGTAAGAACTCTTTTACATCATCTAACAAAAGACTGTTAAATACTTGAACTGATCTTGATTCTTTTTTGTCTATTAACATACGAATTTGAGTATTTCCGAGGAAATGAACAGCCATTTTATACTGTGACAACCGTGAATCACAGTCTTCAATTTTTTGCCTCAATGACATTGTTGCACTAATCATCATATTTCGAGTTGTTTGTAATGCAAAGTATCGTTCAGGTAATTTATATAATGGATGTTGACCAGGTGGAGATGCTTCAGCTTCTTTAACCAATGCCATTAATTGATGACTTTCTGCCAAACCTTCTTCCATCTTTTGCCATTTTTCTTTTACCATCAAGAAGTTATTTAAACTATCCATAATATTGGTCAATGATTCCAGCATATTATCTCTACAACAATTTATATATTTTATGAGTTTTATTAACTTTTATAAATTATTATTATTGTTAATACTTATTGAATATTAATTATTTTTTAATATTTTATGATTGAATCTATAATAAAATAAAATAATAGTAATTATTTTTACGTATTACATACCTATTATTTAACCAGTCGTGTTTGGCCTCTGTAATGCGTACATTAAGCATAGCTAATGTTATTTCTTTTTCTAACTGTCGTCTGTTCAATCGGTTCTCCATTACAAGTGATCGGCCTCCACCATAAACAGCACCCGTATACCCAGTTTCATTACCAGGAGTCCAGTCAATAAGAGGATCATATACAAAAGCTTCCAATAATGTCAATAAAGTTTCTTTGTTTTTTCTTAATACTTTCATTACTTGCTCACATGTCAACCGGAACTTACCCTAATCGGAAGAAAACACATTTATAAAAAAAATAATTATTTTAATAGTTAATAATATATTACCTCAATGCCTGTAACTCCAAGAGCTTCTTTTAAGTTTTGAGTTAACCTGAAAGGAACTTTTTCTGGTACACGTAATGTTTTTCCTTTCTCAAAGCAGACATTATAATCAATATGCACAACCTGAAATAACAAATTAACCAATAAGAATTACATAATATAATAAAATTATACATACACATAATTAAGAAACTGGGTGCAAAGAAGGGCATTTTCTCAAAAAAGGTTTTGAAATAAATAAGTTTCAAAGTTTCAAATATGCACAATATTTGATATACAGATAACAGATAGCGCCTCAATTAGAGTCTTCAATATAAAAGTCAACAAAAGTTGTCTCTTTATACTGCCTTAGAGCCAATTCAAAGTCAGAACATTTTTTAATAGTCACCCACACGCAGTCATAATTATTATACTAATATTTAAAAAATAACTTTTAAAATATTATTATAATAATTTGAATAATAACACTAATGTTATAATAATCTTATTTATTAAGTAATAATTAATAAATTAATTATAGTAAGTATAAAATCTTGATCGTGGTTAATATTAACTGTATTTACACTTATTGTGATGGTTATTTATCTGATAGTGATAGTTTTGTACATAATGTAATAATTTTAGTATAAGGGTATCAATAAATATAAATCATATACTATAAATATCAATATATCAACCAATTTTTTTTTCCGTATAGATATAAAATATCACAGAAATCTACCATAACACCAAAAAAGTAATATATTTCATAAAAAATTTGTAGAAGGTATTTGAATATACAAAATGAGAAAACAACTTAACCTTGTTTAAATTAAAATTTAGTCAAAAATTATATACGAACCTCTCCAGTTTGTAAATTAACAAGTACATTATCCAGATGTCTATCACCCAGTCCTATAATGTACCCAATAACAGACATAACACCCAACGATGTAGCATATAATGATGTAGATTGCCACCAAGAACCAGAATCAACACTTTGCATCCATAATTCACTAAAATCAATTATAAACCGATTACAAAATATATTTTTTAAACTTTATATTTAATATTTAAAATAGTGATACATACTTGGAAAGCAAATTTTTTGGAGTTTCATTCATCAAAGTCATTAACACATCTTTTAAAATACCTAGAGGCCATTCCTTTCTATTTTCCATATTAACTATTCCGTTTTCTTTCAACAGTGGAGTTAATTTGGAATTAAATAGTTCAGATGGTCGCATAATTACACCTACAAATATATAAAATATTAAATTAAATCTAATTAAAAGAGATATTAACTATTACCATCGTTATTAGAAGCTTGTCTTTGTTGCCACCTTTTATACAACATAAATATAGGCACAACACCATCAACCCAAGATATTAAACCAGATCTTGGCCCTAATGGTATAACTGGATAATGGTGAGCTCTATAATGATCAGAAGATCCACTAAGTAATGTATTTGTAATACACAAAAGTTGCATTATTCTTTCGTCTAAATGAAGATCTTCTAAACCTTTAAACAAGTATGTGTATACTTTGCCGTTAGATCCATAAAATATTAATTTCTTTGGTTTAGTAAATGTAGGTAAAATGGCAACATTGTTATGAATAGAGGCAACTGTTACAACTCGTTCCACACCAGGCATGGCAATTTTTGTATCTTTAAGGTTAGCTAGAACTGGGCTAATTGTTTCCATTTTTAAAGAATATGATCCTCTTTTGCTTATGCGAGATTGAAGATTACTTTGTAAATTTTTAATACATTTCCATACTTCTTGTACATTGATACTAAGTGAATCTGTCGGTCTTCGTAACTTTTCTAACATATGAACAATGTATGACCCTAAAATACATACAATGTAAAATATTTAAATGAAAATTATTGGCTCATCAAATAGTAATAAATTACCAAACTTTTCTTGAAACCATTCTTCGTGCGGAGTTTCAGCTTGAACGGAAGTAATTGCATGTAGTTGTTCAAATATAAAAAGAATCTAAAAAAAAATTATATTTTTTGAATAATTATCAACAAATGTAGAAATAATAAATATTACTGGTTTTAATAACATAGTGTATTTTTCAACAGCTATGTGTTCTTTTTCAGTATCTGTAAGATGTGGATGATTTTCAGTTTTATTTAACTCGGCTTCTAACTGATTAATACGTCTACTAATGTCAGTTTGACGCTGTACTAATGTTCCCAACCATAATTCATCCCATAACAATGTAATTCTTCTTAATTCAGAAACTAAAACTCGCACTTCAGAAATCATTTCACCAGCCTAAATACAAAATTTAATTTTAAAATACTATTTTAAGAATAAAATTGAAAAAATATTTAAGCTTGATCAATTAAATGTATGCTAATATAATTCTATATCAATTATTAACTGTATACCTGTTTTGATAAAGTATTAACCATAGAGTGGAAACAATCTTCCAAAACCATAGCCTGTTCATCTTGTCCAATTTTTAAGTCATCATCATCTTCTTCATTGATATCAAATTCTTCACGCTCTGAATTTATTTCATCTCCAATCTCTTTACTAGATTTTAACAAACTTGAAGAAGGCATCTCATTTATAGTTCTAAGGCCTGTATCAGATCCGACAACTGCAGGGAATGTAATCAAATGGGGTACATCAATAGCTAATCGACAGAGCAGTTCAGACACAGTACGCCTAACATAAGGTTCAGGATGAGAAAGTCTAGAAAATAATTGAGGTATAATGGAACGCCAAGGTTGAGTTGGAGTATTGCTTAAGCCTTCTTCCAATGATCCCTGTAGTTCAAGAGCATGTTTAACTGTAAGTCGTAATAATCTCAATGTTGCTGCAATAGACTCCTCCTAAATAAAATAAAAATATTAAATGAACAATTGATTTGAAGTTGTAGAAAAAGGATAAAAAGTTGTATAGCTTTTTAAAAAATATAGCCTTTTAAAATGGTGTACTCAACAATTAATTTATCAATTCAATAAAAATTTTGTTTTAAAACTGAATTAATATAATGTGTTAATTTGTTAAATTAATTAACCACAACTATACAATTTATAAGAAATTTGAGTTAAAAATTTGGTAGAAATAATGTAATTACTTGCAATTATGTCACTACACTCAATTTAAAAAAAAAAAATCAAACAAAATCACATATTAATTTATAAAACCTTAAGTAGACATTTGAAAAATACCATGAATACAAGTTTTATAAATTTAAACTTTAATTTAATCTCAATTAGTCAATTATGAAGAAAAAACAAAACATAAAAAGTCAAAGTTGATTAAAAAAAATCACGTAATTCAAATTTAAAATCAAAAATTAGTGCCATTTAATAAAAAAATGAATTGGTTGCGCATACGCAGAATTCTTTTTTTTCAAATTAAAATTTATCAAAAACAAATATTGTTTTATGTTCTTTAAGCATTAAAAAAAAAAAAACCCAAAATGAATACAAGGTCATGCGTTTGAAATGTTTTGTGTTATCTTTATCATTGACTGTATAAGACTTAATGGTTAAGCTAATGTATTACCTATCTATTTTATTTTTGTTTACCTGATGATTATCACACAATTGTAAAAATTTGAAATAAGCTTGAGCAGACAACTGATAATAGCCATAAATTCTTGAGTGTGATTTTCTCCACCAATCAATCAATCCAAAAATCTCATGATCTTCAAAGTGTAAAACATTTTGTAATTGATATTCTAATGTTTCAGTAGTATAAATATGTTCACTCTAAAAGAAAAAATATGTATAAATGATAATCTAAGCAAATTTAATACAAGTAAAAGTATTTTTGAAAAACATGTTAAAACAATGAAATCTAATAAATGTAAACAATTCTCAATTTTCATCCCTAAAATATAAATATCAAACATCATACTCCAATATCGTCATCATCTTGTGGGGAAGATGTAACTACATTCAGTATGGCATATATTTTGTCTCTGTCTTCTTGAGTAGCATTCAAAGGGATATAAGCATCTACAGTGGCCATTTCTGAATCATTTAATAAATATGTATTTCGTTTATATGCTTCATCTACAACTTTGCGACCCAATTTATAACACCAGCTAGCCAATTCATTCCATGCTTTTGCCATTGATGGGCAGTATGAAACTGATATTCTTAGAAGTTGACCAATCATCAAAGTTTGTTCGTCCAAATCACTTACTGGTGTATGATCAGATTCTATCAAATTAATAAACATATAAATCAAACAAAAATATTATGTAAATATGTAGATACTAATTATTATTTATTAAAATACTAAGTCTCTAAATAATAATGTATAATGTTAATTATAATTAATATATTATTGTTAATAAATATGCATTTATCAGTTGTTGTATGAGCAATTTAAGCTATAAAGATCATTAGCCCTTAATGTTCAAAATAAACTTTAAAAAAAGTTCAAATTCAGCAATACAAATGAGAAAAAAAATATGAAATTTGAGTGGTCAAAAACTTGAGTTATATAGATTAAATATTACTGTAATATACTTCAATAAACTTAATATTTTACCAAGTTATTAAGAATTTTTAATCATCATTTACTACAATTAACAAATATAATATTATATTCTACATAATATAAATAGCATACTTATGACTTCTCGAATTAGTTGGCCTGTTTTTGATAAATTTTCATTTGAAAAGTTCAATAAATCATTAGATTTGTCAATAGACGATTTAATTATTGTTTTATCAGGAATACTGTTTCCACCATTTAACCACTTTCCTAATGTGATTAATAATCGAGCACTTTCTTCTTTAAGTTTATTGTCATTATTTAAATGTGCTAGTTCTAATAACTTAAATCCAGATTTAACACACATATTTATTCCTAATTCTTGAGATACACAACTAAAAAATAATAAGAGTAAAAAAACAACTTTTTATAGATTTAATTTTAGATTATTTACTGATGAACAAGTTTGGAGAATTGCCGCACAACTAAAGCATGATTTTTTGGCCACAATGCTACATTAACGTCATCCACAAGGAGCTCTCCAATTGTTTGTAACATACATGAAATAGATTCAGATTTGATTCCCATAAAAGGTAAGTTTATGAAATCGTACGATCTATTGGATCTCAAATATTGAAGCATTCCACGAGTAGCAAGATTTACATTACCTTCTTTACGAGCAACATGAGCCAACTATATATCAATAAAATTAAGATGATTAATGTTAATTAGAAAAATTAATTTTTTTAATCCTTACTTTTAAATATAATAAAGAAACGTCAGCTTTTGGTTTAATAATTTGTTGAATAATCTCTTCACGATCAGATTGATTTTCAAGAAGCTTACTCCACAGCAATGCTTGACATAGTAAATTTGATGGAATTGACTTATTACATATATCATTAACCTAAATAAAATGATCAGTTAATAAAAATAAACTAGTATAAAATGTATTTAAGACAAAAAACATACAACATTAAATTGAATAGGACTTTTTTCTAAAAGTGAATTTATTGCGTAGGATAGAACAGACACTTCTTGGGAGTATTCCAAAAGACTATCAGTTAAACTTTCTTGAAGAAGGTTTTGTACTACTTCTTGACAATCTTCAATAATGAATTTGTTTTCACTAAAATAAAAGATCAGTTTTGTTAATATACCTATAAAACTAAAATAATTATTTGTCACATACTCATCTAATTTTCCCTTAGTAATATTTGTTTTCAATGCAACATACATCACTCTACTTTTGATTTCATTAATAAGATCATAACAATTCCAATTTGTTTTTATTATTTTCGTATTCTCATTAATAGACCAATTAACTAAATTATCTATACAACTGTAATTTCCTTCTTCAACATCATTAATAATTTGTAAATCATTAGCGGTGACATATCTCTATAAAAATCATAATACAAAGTGCTTATACAGTGGAACCTTGTAAGTTAAAAAAAAATTTAGTTCCCTTACGAAAACCTCGATTACTCAAAATAAAAACTAAAGATAACTATAAATTCTGTGTTGAATGTAGATGGATAATTTATTTATGTGAACATTTGTCTAAAGAGCTTATGTTTGAATAATGTTATCTAATCGCGTTTATTATGTTTATTATAATACATATTATGTATTAACTAATCTTGGCACGCAATAGTATTTTTTATTTAGTTTTTGGAATTTGGTTTTTATTATATTTTATTCGTATTTTTTTTTTTTTATTTAAATAAAATATTAAGTGAAATTTTTTTACATTGTATATAATAATAATTGAACACTTTTATACATATCTACAAACATTTTAAAAACTTTAATTAAAAATAATAAAAAAACATTTTAAAAACTCTCTAAGCCAAATTTTTTTTCTAAAACTTTTGTAACTCAAAAACCTCAATAAGCCAAAAAAATTACATTTCCATTGAATTTCGATTTATCGAGGTTCCACTGCATATATAAAACCAACATATTTTATTTTAAACATGCACTAAAATATTACATACATTTTGCCAAAAATATTTATCCCTTGTATTCGAGGATAACAGATTTTCTTCATTCTGCAACCAATCCATTAATGGTTTCCAATCACAGATGGATACATAACATTCTTTCAGCTAAAAATAATAAGATTAAAAGGGTAAAAACTAATATATAAAAAAATTATAAGACCCATTAGCTCTTAGGTTAATAACCCATTCAGCTCTAGTTTTTAACAATATATCCCACAAAAAAAGGATGGTTAAAAATGTATAAGTGCATATGTAGTTTTCTCGTCTATACTTTAATTTTCTTTTTTTTTTATCCAATAAAGAAAAGTAAAAAAAAAGACAATTTTACTAAAAACAAAAAATTTTTGATGCAATGTATAAGAAAAAAAATTCAAATTTTTTTTCACATTTTAAAATTTTTCTTGTGCTAAAATATTTCTCATATTTTTCTATCTATGATTCAATTTTCATAAAGTTTGGATAATAAAAAGTTAATTTCTGAGTATTTTGTGTAGTCTTTCCCAAATTTTAAGAATTATGAAAACTGACCTCTCCAAAGTACCATCTACAGACAAATCCGGATTCAAAAAATTGCTGGTCAAAACTTTAGGACAAGTATTTCTATACAAAACAACTATACACATAAAAAAAAAGTGAGTACTTTGCATCTTGGGGTCCGTTCGCATTTCGGGTGGGACATTTTTGAACGCGTGTTGAATTAAAAAAAAAAATGAATTATTTCATCAATAAAACAATTTTGAGTGGAGCTTCAACTAACACATAATAATAATTATCAGTTTTTAAGCATTGAACTAAAAATTTTAGTTAAAACAAAAATAAAAAAATACACAATTTCTTTTCATATTTCCAAAAATTTTCTTGCGCCAAAATATTTCTGATATTATTGTCTATCTATAGTAAAATTTTCATAAAGTTTGGATCAAAAATTTATAGTTTCCAAGTCTTTTTTGTCAAATTTTGGATAGTTTTTCCAACATAAAAAAAAAAATGAAGAATTGAGTAATTTAAAAAATGACCACTCTAAAGTACCAACTAAAGGCAAATCCAGTTTCAAGAAGTTACTGATCCAGACTTTTGGACTATAAGATCCATACGAAAAAGTGTTCACAGAAAATAAATAAACATATTGTAAAAACATTAGCTTCTTCACTTCACTCAGAATTTAAAATATTTTATATACACTGAAGCTCCACTCAGAATCATTTTATTAAAGAAAAGATTTATAATTTTTTTTTTAATTTAAAACACCCACCAAGTCCTATCCGAGGATCGACGAATACTCGTGGTGCAAAGTATTTCTAGCATTTTTAATACTATTTTGTAAATTAGAGAATCTGTAAACAGTTTTTTACAATAAGCACAAAGCTGGAATGCAAATAAGATGACAGAATAAGAAACAATTAAAGACACCATACTTTAATGGAATACCATATTTCATCAACCTAATTTTAAATAATTAATAATTAATTACTTGTTCAACAATAAATTTTTGTAAAACTTCTAAAGGACCTTCAATATTATTCAATGATCCACCTTTGAGATTTATTATTGTATCTGTATTTGTAGTAATCATGTGTGTATATGATTCAGCAGCTTCTTCAAATCTAAATTCAAAAAATAAATTAATGAATTTAAAAATAAAATTGTTTTCAAACTTACTTTCCACTAGCTTGATCAGCAAGTATATTCAAAAATGGAAGCTTCAAATGAGCAGCTTCTTTAGTCCACACATAAAGCCCACGAATGCAATCTGATTCTTTTAGTTTATAATAAGCCCAAGCTAGTTGAATGATAGCTAAAACAAATTCTTTAAGTGGAAATTCACTTTGTTTTGTTAAATGTTGAACCAAATATTGCCCATGACGAATAGCTGAAGAGCTAAGACCAGAATTTAAAGACACGGCAATCATTGCACTGCGTATTGTTGAATTCCATTCATAACAAGTATTACGATTGGTATGAAAGAAATGTCTAACGGGCTAAAAAATATATATATATATATATAATTATTAATAAATAAATAAATTATAATATTATTACTATGTAGTAAATACTAAATCGCAAACTTAGTTTAATTTAAATATAAATATTTAGAAGACAATTCAAATTTTTATCAAAGTTACATCCTAAAAATCAAATTATTCAAATCATACTAAGTAATATATTCAATCTAAGTTATCTAACTTAGACTAAGTTATATAATTAAATGTTAATTAGAACAATGTAAATTACATACATACATGAAACATGTCTTCTTTGTCTTACAAACATTAAATAGCAAGTTAACATTACATTTTGAAATTTCTAAATGATCAGTACAGTTATAAAATAGTTTAATATCATAGCAATAAAATTGATCAATTATCAAATTTAAAAACATAATGTAAAAACTGTAATCTCTTATCAGATTTTTTAAATATATCGTTTTAAGTGTTTTAACTAATGAAATTGCTCACCAACTCTTAAAAAATGGAAAATACCCAGGTAATAAAAAAATAAAACCTAAAATAATTAGAGAACCAATAGATGAAGCTAATATACACACCATTCTCTTTATAAGAGCTATATGTGGTAATGTCACAGATAAAGAAAAAAGGCACCAGACCTAGATCAAATCAGAACTGAGCAGATAAAGAATTTCAGACAACTAACTAAAAGATGGCTTTTAGAACATATACATGTATAAAACACTTTGAAATACCAACATGGAGAAAAAAGCTGAAAAGAGTAATAGTACTAATAAAATCGGGCAAACAACCCACAGAGGCAAACAATTTCCACCCAATCTACTCATAATATATATATATAGAAGTTGCTAGAACGACAAATACTTAACAGAATAAATTAAATAATGGACAAATCACTTATAAATGAATAAGCTAGTTTTAGGGGAGAAAAGTCATGTAAAGAACAAATATTGAATCTGACCCAAAGTATTGAAAATGGATACGAGATGAAAATGGTAATTGGAGCAGCCTTTGTAGATCTGACAGCGGCTTATGACATGATTAGACACAGAATTCTTTTCAAAAAAATGCACAAGATTATAAAATATTAAAATCTAACGACCTTTATCGCTAAAACGTTAAGAATAGAAGGTACTTAGTACAGCTACAAGGAACAAAACTTGTATGCGCACAAGGTAGCGTATTAGCACGTGTGAGAAGTGTGAGACTTTTGGAAGTCAAATTGGGTAAAAGAAATATTGGGAAGCACTGATCTTGAAGCACATTCTGATCGAAAAGTTGTTGAAAAATGTCTGTACGAAAATATACACCACTGAAGGAAAAAATAATAAATAATCATCGTAAAAACACCAGCTTCTTCGTTCTTCTCAGAATCTAAAATTAATGTATAATATTTGAAGGTAAATGTATTTAAATAATTTAACTTTAACATTGATTAACTATATTGATTGTGCAAAATATATATTTTTCATGTAATATATAAAATGTCAAACTTATATTTAGATAAAAAAAAAATATATTATTCAAAATTAAAACTTACTTTCTGTGCAGCTGGTAAAGCAGTAGCAGTGCCATCTATAGCATTGCACACAGATTTCTCTAAAGATTCTATAAATGCTACCAAATTTTTAGTGTGTCGTAAGTTATTCAATTCACCTTCCATTTCTTTTATTTTTGTGTCATCATTTAGTGCTAAAATAGAATCTCTTGCCCAAGATTTTATTCCACCTAAAAATTATTTATAATTAGCATTTCAAACTAGCACATATTATGAAAAGTGTTTCTTTTTTTTATACTGTGTAATACTGAAAAATAAATTATTAAATATATACCTTCAATTGCTCGAAATGTCAAATTTGGCTTTCCAAATGGAGTACGAAGTCGATTAGTAACACAAAAATTTGCTGCCTCCCAATTAATCCAAAAATATAATAAAATACGATTATGTTGAGCATGAGATAAAAGTTCAGTTTCGCTACTATCAATGTCAAGTGAAGAACTATTCACTACATCCATTAACCAATTACTGATAGAATTGCTAAACAAATTTCATCAAATCAGATTTTAATTTTAAATATTTATGATTAAATAAATGTATTATATTTATTATTTACTTATTATGACTTTTAGGCTCGATCAACTCGGTCATATAATTTTTGAAATATTCTGTTTGTAGTGTAACAACAGATTTTCGTCTCATATGAGAACTCATCATTTGTTTAATTTTCTTATTAAACTTGATCTTATTTTTCTATTTATATAAATACAAATAAAAATAATGAAATTTGTTAAACAATATTAACACAATGACAAATAATTTGAGTAATTTTAAGTCTAATTTATCATGCAAATTTTTCTACAATAGTGTAATATATTTTTTTGATTTTTTTAACAGTTGTATACATTTTTCCCGAACCATTTTTGTTTACAAAGAAATTTTTAAGATGCGAAAACTAATATCCTTGATACAAAAATAAAAGAGATAATCCTTTATTGTAGTGTGAATTTATTTAAATAGTAAAGAAGATAGTTCAAGAAAATTGATATTTATAATATAGTCTAAATCATAAAATTAGAAGCTTCTATTATAGATTATCATAAAAGTTCTATACAAAATGAATCATATTAACTTATCAACTCATAACCAGCAAATAACTATGATTAAAACATTTCAGTGGTTAATTTGGAATTATAAGATGTAACTAAAAAAAAAAAAAAATTCTGATTTTATTTGACTTTTCTTTCAATGTAAATAAAACTCAAGTATACAATTAAAATACCAAAAAAAAACTATAGTTTCTGGAAATAAATTTATTGAATACTTACCAATGAACAAATTGATAAATTTTGTAATACAGTGATCATAGATATTTTATGAATTAATGCATAGTATTGTTTCCCAATTTCTTTTTCGGTAAGATTAATACAAGAAAAACACAAGTCCAAAATATCAAAAATCAAATGAGGCTGTTAACAAAACAAAAATGTTATAAGAATAAAACATTATAATTTCATCAGAATATTACCTTTGACTGACAAAATGTTGAGTTTCCGAGAAAAACATTTAATATTTGTGCTATGCCTTCAAATAATAAAATTTCATTGCGTTTTAATCCCACATACAATAAGGATTGTACAATATTGATCATTTCTTGGGAAAGTAATACTATATTTAAGTAACTAGCATTATCAGCATGCATCAATAATTCATGAATCCATTTCAAAATCAAAAGCTTACAATCAACATTTACATTCTAAAAATTATCAACTTATTTAATACAATAGTATTAATTTTAAATTTTTTTTATTATTTTCATTATTTATTTCATATTTTTATTATATAACTAAAACAAATACCATTTTTAAATATTTTTCGAAAATATTCAAAATCTTAACAAGGTTTCCACTTTTGTGAGAATTAATTTCTACATTCTTTTGAGACTTTTCACTTGTTCGTATAGCTGTCACTAATCCACTACTTGCAACAAAGTTGTTATGTCTAAAAATTATAAGTAGAATAAAATAAATACATAAAATATAAAATTAAATAAGATACAAATTTATTTGTACATAGTTTGATTTTTCAGCTTAATAAACACCAAAATCAATTTTCAGAAGACGCCTATTTTTAAATTGCTTATGTAAAACTAAAAAGTAGATAATAGATATATAAATAAGTATTAAGTAGTAAGTTTAGCAGCTGCAGTATTAAAAATAATAAATGCCTAGTAATATTTTTACTTTTTATTGAAGAATGGGTCATCACTTCAATATTCTATAAACTTAACATATTATAACTAAACCTAAAATAAAATATACAATACAAATTGAATATAATGATACTGAAAGAAATATTCAAAGTAGGTTGCTTGAATCGATATGTTTTACTGATTAATGCTTCAAATGATACATCAATTTGTAATATTTAATTCATATTATAGAATTTATCATTATATCAACTTCTATTGTATTTGATTTTTCAAAATTTACTTACTTTTTACAATGAGAATATAACAAAAACATCAATGAAAAACGTAGAGGATCGTTCATTTTGATAACAGTTGGATCTAATTTTGTTGATAATAATTCAAAAATACTTGGTTGTAATGCCCACATACCAATAATAGAATTATTGTCATTTGCTATTTAAAATAAAAAGTTAAAGATCATAATATTAAAAAATGTGTATTTTTGATATTTATAATTCAATTTATTTTACCTATAACAGTTAAGGATTTCAACATCATATGAACAACTATAGAAGCTTCGTCAACAGTATATTTGATATCTTCAAATGGATTATCTGCACAGAATGATGGTAAACTAGGATCTAGTGTTTGACAAGCTTTTTCTAAATCTCCTGTAATATATCTAGAAACAAAATATTAATGATTATTAATTATTATTTAAATTAATAATATTAATAGATATTGACAAATACAATATTATTATTACTATAATTACAAGAACAAAATCAATACCTGTAAACAATGAGAACCAAAGACACATTTTTCATACTTAATAAACTTTGATACAGAGCAATATGAGATTCATGTAACTTGACTGATGGTAAGAATCTCAACTGACGTAAATGTGATTTTTCACATAAAATCATTTCAACAAATTCTTTAGACAGATTTGTACTTCCTTCTCGAATTACCTAATTCAAAACAGTTATTATAATTTTAAATACAATTATTAATTCATAATACTAAAAAAAAAAAAACATTAATATTGACAAATATTTTATTTTCTGTTTTATAGTAAAAATAATGTACAATTAAAAGGAAACAAACTTTAGAAATCATTCTGAACATAGAAACAATAACAGTCAGCTTGAATTCATCAACATGTATCATTTCTTTTTCAATAACATTAATCAACAAGTCATTAATTGAAGGCATTTGAGTGTGAAGAATATCCAAAATTAACCAAATACAGTCATTAGCTAAAACATATTTTCAAATTAATAAATGAATTAAATGTTAATAGAAAAATATTTTGCCCAAGTTTTAATTATTTTACCTGCTTCAATAATGTTTTCATCAAATGTAATATTTATACATTTAAGCAGTGTTTTTATTATTGTCATTAGTGCATTACTCAAAAAAGGCCAAGAAACTACAGATGAAGTTTTAGGACTTAAATGTTTTCCCACACTCTCAGCTACAATACTAAATACTCTAAATATAGACAAAAAACAAATACATATTAATATGGAAGCATAAAATATTATCAACATTCTTATATTTTATACCTGATAAAAGCTAAAATTTTGTCTAAATCTCCACTTAATTCTTCAATTTTATCATTTTGCTCAAATCTATCAGATATTGAAGACATATCATCTAATAATTGTTCAAGTAAACCAAGAGTAAAACTCATATCAGCAGTCCAATAAGTTGATAAACGAAAAATACATTGTGATATTCGTTTATTTGTTTCTATAGATTGAGAAGTATCTATATGCCAACCAACTAATATGTCTACTGTATCCTGTGAACATTAAACAATACTAAGTATAATTATTTTAAGTAATAATGAATATTCAAATTGTATACTTAAGGATATTTACACAAGAACTAACCTTAAAATATGGTTCGAAAGCTCGACAGTACACACGGGAAAAGTTTATAGCAACATCAGCAGTGACTGTAATCAATTCAGGTGAATCAATTGATTCTAAAGTCAAGTGCATGTTCTCCAGTATAAGCTCAAAATCAAAAAACAAATAGCAAGTTAGTAAAGAAGCAAAATATTTAAAATATGTAAGTTTTAAGATAAAATAATCAAAATAAATTTTGAGTAAAATTAATGACTTAAGTATGGATGAATATTGTAAGAATAAATTTACATTATTTTATTTAGCTGATGGAAATATGAATTATTTTCATAAAATATGATTTTAAATATATACAGCAGCGATTCCCAAACTGTGAGGAGCGCCTCCCTTGGGAGGTTCAACCATTTGTTAGGAAAGGCACAATTTAAGTATTATAAGAACATCCGAATTCTCGAAGGTGATTTGATGAAATTTATTCCAGAAGAACAGTTCTAACAGTTTCATTGGTATAGAGAAAATCCTATCATCATATTTCGTAAGTATACAAAAGAAGTGCAATTTTATTAACTATCATTTTATCTAATTCTTTACTATAAGAATAAAATTTTCTTCGTTACAACTTTAAAAATTTTAATTTGAAATAAGATATGGAGATGGCGACCAAGCTTGATAGAAAGTATATTTATAACATTAAGAATAATTAATAATTCCATTAAGTTTGGATTAAAAAAAGACAGTTTCTAAGTCTTAGCAAATTTTCTGTAGCTTTTCCAAAATTTTGAGAAAACTTGACTAAACAAAGAATATTGTACTTAATAATGCATAAAATAATGTAAATTCATTTTACCAAAAATAAAATAATATTTTAATATAATAACAACTAATAAGTACCTAACTTTAACACTTATAAATAATTAAAGCATTAATAAAATACATACCGGTGCCAAACTTTCTAAGTAAGATTTTTTTTGATCCATCATTGACAGCTGCAAATAGATATTAAAATAAAATTATTATTACTTGATGACAAGAACCATAAAAAAATAAATCAAATTAAAACCACTTCAAAATATCTCACAATAGCTTATTCTCTTGAAAAATAATCTTTTTTAAATTTAAATAATATATTTAATAGTACACATTTTCTGAATTATTAAATGTTCAAATTTTCGCTTCAGTAACATAGTAAAAACTAGTTATAAATATAAAATACATTATAACTAGAGTCTAGATTTTTAGATTTCTACATATTGTTATTCAGTGTATGTAATTTGATAGGAGTCAGAAATGTGGACCAACCCAATAAGCAGAGAATACCCATGATGTAGAGTATGACTAACTATTTAAATCTTTATATTTTTTATTAAATTTTTTCCCACATATACTCAAACAAACACACATAGACTATAATACTAAATAATAAACATACCACAAAATTATAATTTAAGTTAATCATCATTCCACTTACCTCATAAAAAGCAAGCATTATCAAAGTTTTTACTTCTTTACTACGTTCAGAATTATACTTTGAAAACATCAAATCAATAAACCTAAAATGTTAAAAATTTAATTAAAATATCAACATTTTCATCAAAAATATTTAAATATATTATTTATAAATACCTTTTACAATCATATTGCAAAGCATGCCCAAATTTTCCTAAACATTTAGCAACAGTACACTTGCCACTATATGAAATAGATGAATAAAAACATTCGAAGAGATGCTCAATAATGAGATCAGTAGCACGTCTAATATATTTTTTATTCTCAGGCAGAATAAAAGCCTCCTATAAAAATAATCAAAGAATAGCATTTTAATTAAAAAGTCTAATTATATTAATTATTTATAGCTTATTAATACCTGGAGTTGATTGCATAAAGCAATAAGTGTTCTTGTATCTTCTTCAGTGACTAATTTCCTAATTATCTTAGAAATCTTTGAATCTTCTGATTGTCCATTATTACTCAAAGACTCTAAAATTATAAAAATATGACTAATTTGTATTATGCATAATAGTGTTATATATAATTTTAAATTTATAGCAATTATAAATTCAGAGAAGATTTTAAAGCAGAGCTCAGTGGATAATTGTATGATTTGTGTTTTAAAGAATGCAAAATGGTAGGTAAGACGAACAACTAGTACAATTTTTTAATTTTAAGTAATATTAGTTACGAAATAATATAAGAATTATCAGTATATTTAATTATTGGCCTATTTTGACATTTTAAGTGCTTAAAATAAAATGAGATTTTTACAAAAATGAGTCCTTTGAAGACATATGTGATTAAGCTTGTATACAATTTTCAGCTCTATAATAAAAAGTAATAAAACAAAAATATGTCATTTTTTTTAAAAAATAATAATTATAAGAGCTGTAAATTAATCTTATTTATATATTAAACACTATGGGGGAAATTTTGGTAAAACAAGTTTTTATTTTAAACCTATAACTACTTGTTTTGAATTTTTAAATTTCATTAAATTATCACAAGCAGTAGGACCTTGGTTAACTATCAGTCATGGAACTGGAGCCTTGATGGATAATTGAAAATATGGTTAAATAGGTAAGTGAAACATTTATTTAAGGGGATTAGAAGTAATGATTTTCTATTTCTATCTTTCACACATGTAACATGGCAATTTAGATGTATCTTTTTTCAATCCTACCGATCAAACTAATAAGATAAGATTTCTGAAAATTGATTTGAATTTGTTGTTATGTCTATTTGAGATCGATCAGACCAGAATTTAAAAATCTAATTTGGAATAATCAATATCATTATTTTTTTTTTACTTTATAATATTTAAATCAAATTTATGAAAATTAGGGAATAAAATTTGGTAAAGTGGTCTGATCGATCTCAAGTATACATAATAACAAATTCAAATCAGTTTTGTGAAGTTTTATCGTATAATTAGGTCAATCAATAGGATTGATAAAAGATACATCTAAATTTCTATGTTACATGTGTAAAATCAAAAACAGAAAATCGTCATTTCCAATCCCCTTAAGCATTATATACTAAAAGTACCAATGTACATTTATAATATATTCGTTACAGTTAAAAATGTTAAATTTATACTAACATTATCTAGTAATTAATATTGATAGATAATAATTAATAATTTTCAAGATTTATAATGTTATTTACTAAGGATTTACGTTAATACCAAATAATATTTGTTAACCATGTTAATTGTATTTAAATGTATGTATTATAATATTATTTATTTTCACACAACAAAGAACTGTGGTATTTTGAACTGCAAAATTTCCTATCTACTCGAAAGGTGCATTTATTAGTTTTACATTTCATCTTCAAGTGACACCTTTGATAACCTTGTATGTTCTAAATTATTCTAGTCAGTTAGAATCAAAATTTTATCTTTTTTTCTCCTCATGGTTTAAAAAGAGTTTTAAGATCGAGTGAAATTTCATTGTATGGTACAAGTTGAGATTTCATAAACTCTTGTTTAAGAATATTATTTTTAAAACATATTTTAAATATAAATACATCTGTAACCTAAATTTCAATTTAATATTTTATTTTACTTACATAATTTATAAAAGCTATTGTAAACATCAGCAATAAGTGCTAATCTAATTAAATGGTGGTCACAAGTTAATTATAAAAAATTATAATGCTCCACTAAGCTCATCAATCATGGTTGTATAAAATATTAATACAACTTCCTTTCTGACACTTTTCATCATGTACAAAAATTAGCAATCAAACAACAAAAATAATAAATCACGATAACTGCTAATTTGTTAAGTGACTACTGTTATTTACTAGAAAACAACATTATTTTGATATATAACATCATTAACTGTAACATTTATATATTATATGCACATTTATTATTTTTTAATTTATACTCTATAAGATGATTTATAATTAAGTATGACTACATCAGTTATATTTTTTTAATTTAATATTAAGTAAGTATATTTAATATGTATTACACATGAACAAACACTAACCAATAACTAAATGGCAATTCAATACTGAAACATAGCCAGAATTGTAATTGACCATTTTTATCTAAACCATCAAACCCTTACATACATCCTACCAAGCAGATATTGCCGGAAAATACAAAAGAGTCAGTACATCAAAAACATTATGGTATTGCACAAGTTATCCGAGTCATAAATAGACCTATATTGAAAAATTGTCATAAAAATACTCAGTGAACTAACATATTATGAGGTAGTCGCAATAACCAAAAACGACCCATTCATCAATATAAAAACAAAGAATAAAGGAAAAATTCAAAAATAAACCAATTATTTATTAAATTAAAGGATATTAAATGATCATACACTCAAAAATTAGTACTTCAAAAATTAATTTACATATAGTGTTGTAGGTATACACTCTAATATTGTGAGTCAGTGTTCAATAATAATTTATGCGTTTTATATTCAAACCAAGTTTCACACTATTTAAGTTTTTCCAAAGCAATAAACATTGAACAAACACAATACTGTAAAGAAAATACTTCTTACTTATTAATCTGACCAACAAATTACCTAGGTATATAAAGGGTATTGAATAATATTAAATAATAAACATAATTATTATAGGTCTTATGCTATCAAGTAAATCAATTAGAATTAAACAAACACCATTATTACTGAGAATTTCAATCAAACCTCTACATATTATGATTGGACAATACTCCTGGCAATACAGTTAAAAAACATTATTGAAATACTTCAGTAAAAACAACTACCTAGATGTATCTACTGTTACTATATATTATTTTGTAAATTTGTCTCTTACACTTACATAATATAGAAAATATAACTTAATATACGTGGATATTAATTGAAATTACTTACCACTGCGATAACTAGAATAGTACATTGATCTAGAATCAAATGTCTCATCCCGCTTTTTTGGATAGTCGTCACAATATTTACGAGAAGTGAACCCATGTTCACTACAATATGATCGGTTCTTCATCAGAAATCGATTGCTTTTGTAATACGATCCGGTGGTCCTGTTACTGCGGTAATCATCTTTGTTGAAGGTACCGTTTTTCATAGAATGATCAATGGCAACCACATCTTTATGCAGTTTATTCGCGCTGGATTCTAGACGTTTATCAATGGAACCATTGACGGTCGTCTCTTTATCTGGATCTGGTTTACTCTTAGCCTTGATGGTGATCATCGTTTTTTAACTTTACATCGCTCACAGGCAATACAATGAACGCTTAGTACGACAAGTAATGAGATTGTTTATCAAGTAAACTATGCAGTTGAAACAGCATCGCGCCAATCGCGAATTTCGTTCATGAAAAAAAAAACGTCATACTTACATTGAGAAATTTCATTCATTATCATTGAACATGCGCACATGTAACGTACGAATTGAATGAATAGGGGATGACAGCAAAGGATGAAAGACCAAAGTTCGAGGTTCGAACGGTTATCCCTCGTGAATGAGTGGTGGGTAGGAGTGAGTTTAAACGCATGCGCTATCATGTTTGTTGATACCGAGTAGCAATAACCATAGATATTGTTACAAACCGAGGTTAATCATTTCTATTATCAGTTAAATTTGTACAAACCCCAGGAAAATGTTTAAAACAATTATTTGAAATTTTTTTAGAATAGATACATATTTTAATATATTGCTCAAAAATGAATTCTCTCTCAAATAATAAGTTACACACTAGTAGTTTCTTAATAGGTGTAGTACCTTCGACATTTTACATTTTTAATAGGCTCCTAGAAAAATGAAATAAAAGTGTAAAAATGAATATTATATTATTTAAACTTTATTTAATCTTGTATTATAGTTGTCATATTTCTTGTTTAGTCGTAAATGTAAAAAATCAGGTAATTTCAATGAAGCATGGAAACTCATATTATCATTATTAATGTATTGGATATATTTTTTTTTTTTGTATACTCATAAATTATAAACTAAAACAAAATTAAACAATTCCACCTACTTAATATGAAAGTATCTGGTTTGTTTGTTCTTTGGTTAGGAATTTGTTTTAATTCGATTGAATATTTAAAAAAAAAAAAATATTTTCTTATGTTCAAACTTATTCAAAATTGTATGCTTTGAATAGAATCTAAAATCCTCTAAAATATATGTGTATTTTTAGAATGGCGGTGTTTTAAAAGAAATAATAAATGCAAATATAACAGATGATACCATTACAGTAGAATTACAGCTCCTTGATTCTACATTAATCACTCAACATATTGATTTTACAAAGGCAGGTATTTACTTATTAATACTTATATTTTCTAGTTATTTTGTGCATGATTTTATATTAATTATGTTAAATAGGAAGTTCAAATAGTCCAAGTGCTGTTACTTGGTGAAGAAGAACGTGGTCAAAAGCCATATCAAATTCTTTGTTTTGTAAATCATATACATGCAAATGAATTTATTTCACCAGATGCAATGTCAAAACTTAGACAAGTAAATATCTAATAAGTAATAACTACTATTCAATATTCATGTATATTGTTTGCATTATACTCAAAAAATATTTGAATATTTTAAAACAATTTGAAAAAACTAGATTAACTTCACACTATAGGTATTTTTTACTTAGATGGAATGCTTTTGGTGGTTGTGTTGATTTAAAAAAATAAAATTCTTCTATAAAATGATTCTAAACAAAGATTCAGTGTCATAATAATATAAATAGTGTTATTATTTTCTATTTTCTATTAAGCTAAAAATTGACTATAACACTGATTACAAAAATGTAAATATAAATAGGCCTATTATGAATAAGTTTGTATAAAATGTTCTTCCCTAAAATTAATAAATTACAAAATATTAAAGAAACAAAATCTGCATTTTTTTTAGATTCTGAACAGAGTGAAGAACCTTACAATTATTTTAATTAACAATCTTCGGAGCAGTAATTCTAACTTTAACCTTTTTACTGCCTAAAGTTTTCACTTTCTAACCCACCCTTGCCACACTTATTTGACTTTTCTATAATTTTTTTTCTTCTTTTAATGTATTTGAAAAAGTTTTAAACCAAACTGAAAAGGACAAGATATTTTTTAATAATTTTTGACTTGGTTATTTAAGTTTTAAAAAATGTATACCATGGTTTCCCAAAATGAGATTTGTTGAATATTAGTAATTTAATCAATAAACCCACCATTCTATCATTAATTAAAATGTATTGTTTTGTGTATAAATTATGATCACAAAATAATAATTATAATATATTAAATTTAAAATTTAATTAGAGTAACAAATACTATTTAGCATGTAAAAAAAAAAAGTTTCTACAAACTAAAAACAAGTCAAGTCATAGATATACGAGTTTGACAGAATAAAAGAAATTTAATGTGACAATAACTAATTCTTACAAATTCTAACCTTAATTGATTATAAAAATATATATAAATTAAGACCTTTTGAGATTTTCTTTCAAGACTGTAAGCAATTAAATTAGTTGTACTAAACTTTCGATCTATGTAATCAGTAATTTAAAATTATATAAAAAAATATTTCTTTAATTCTATATTTATCCCAAAAGTGATAAATTTTTTTCTGTCTATGATTTGCACTATTGACGATAATGATTAAAAATTTCAGGTTTTTACTTATACTCGTTTTGGAATTTACACTTAAATTACTAAAATTGATTTCATAAAAATCTAGTTTACAGCATATTTTGCCATTTTTACTAAATTTTTCGTTACACTTAGTTAAACTGAGAGTTGCAAAAAATTGCATTTCTAAATTACTATTATATCAAAACTCTTTACCAGAAACCTATGCTACACATACTGATCTAAGAATTTTTTCTAGTAGATTAAGTGTTTACATAAAAAGAAGCGTTGTTGTGAAACAACTAGCTTATTCGCTCTACTCAGATTCTTATATAATTATAGATATTTGATGGAAACATAAGTTTTATCTTTATACATGGGTAAAACTATACCTGGCACAGAATTTTTTCCCTTATTCCTAATCAACTATAGATCATTCTTATATATTTTATAGAGTTTATCAGGGGCATATTATATTTTTCATTGAAATTGTGTTATTTATTTCTCTCAAATATCTTAATAATAAATTTTCTTCCTTACACTTTAATTTACTCTACATTACCATAAAAAATATGTTACTAGCGTTTATGAATTTAGCATAATATGTATTGTATTTAAATGTACTAATTTTTTAATTTTGTTGTATATAACTTTTTGTTATTAGTATTATAATTATTTTAGAAAAATCCTGGTACTATTCGAGTTGCTGAAGATAATAAAGGTGTTTTTAATCTTACAATTGACATGAAAATAAAATTAAAAGAAAGCGTTTATATTTCACGACATGTTGGCTCATTATGTTCTGAAGCACCTGACACAACTTTCACTAGTAAAGATGATATTGACAAATGGGCTGCAGTACCTGGTATTTATAACAACTTTATAATTTAATCTTTTAGTAACATACTTGTATTTAATTTTGAGTTGTATTCAATGTGAATACTGATTGATTTAACCAATTGTTTAGTTAAAATAGAAAAATTCTTAACTTATTATATTTATTATTTATTTCAGGCATGTACTTGGGAAATCTATTACAAACTGTTGAACATATCAACTATAAAACATCAAAGTCTAATTTGAAATTATGTCGAGATACAGGAAAAGTCTGGTCACACTGTTTATGCACAATGGAAGTAAGCATTCCATGGTATCCTTGTGCACTTAAATTTTGTAAAGATCATATTGGTAAAAAGTCTGCTGCAATTGAGAGTTATCGATGTGGCATACAGACTTGTGCTAAAACTATGAACTTTATGTACAGTGTTAAACATAAGCAACTTTGTTTATCAATTGAATAATAATTGTTACTATAATTGATAAGTATTTGTATCTTCTATAAACGCCTTTGTCATGTATAAATAAATGAATATTTGCAAAAGTTTTTAAAATTGTAATCCAATTTGTTATGAATAGAGAAACATGACCTCTTTAAAGTTCTTTGTCATCAGAATTATATAACAGAAACATACATTAAATGTACTGATCCAAGTATGTTTTCGATGACAAAAGTGTTTTCCAAGAAATAAGAAGAAAAAAAAATGTCATTGCAATACTTTTTAGATCATAGTTTATCAATTTTCAAGGTGGTTGCTGCAATATTTTTAATGAATTTTCTATTTTGACCTTTTAAATTTATTATTGTATTTTCACCATATATTAATATATTATAATATACTTATAGTAAAAAATATAATCGTGGAGGGCCATACCATAAAATTGAAGCAATCAGAAGACAATACCTGTGATGACAATTTTGAGAAAAGAGAAATCTTCACATTTAGTTAATACCACTCAAAAATTTATATCATAAATTGGCACTTCAATTTTTAATTAAATGATTTAAAATAATACAATGTTATATTATCATAGCATTATATATTAGAATAAACGAGGAATTTGAAATACAACATATAAACATTTTATTATTTCACAGCCTAAGTTAAATACTTCAAACATTATACATTTTTTAACTTAACAATTCAAATAGAATTATTTTCTTTAATAAAGTATATGTGTTTTCAAACAAATATTTATAAATACAAATTGTTGGTATGTGTATACAAACATAATACAATAATTTTTACCATTGTTTTTGTTGTAATTGAATAAAATATATTTAATACCTTCTTAGGTACACATACAGTGTTAGTACAGCTTTGGTACAGATAATACGAATAAGTAAAATATAGTCTACCCACCCTCCCAGAATTTAAACCAAATTTCTACTTATTGTTGACAAGAAAGGATGGTAAAAATATGTGGGCATTACCTGCTTATAGATAGATACGTAACATAAATAGACAATAATGTGCGAAACATTTTGGAAGAGAGAGAGAGAGAGGAGTGAGTGAAACCAATCAGCGAGACGACCTCTCATTGCCGCATCGGTTTGAACACTGATGACGAGATGATAGTCTGACTACGACTGTTATGAATTTATTTTATTTTATTATTGAAAGCAAAACGATTGTCATTGGTCGAAACTATGTCCATACCTGATTGGCTGTTAGGATATTTAATCAAATTAGATTTTAAGCTATTAAAATATTATATTATACCAGGGGTGGCCACAACGAGGCTCGCGAGCCACATGCAGCTCTTGAACAAATTTCAGACTAAAATCAACAAATATAAAATTCTGTTAGAAACGTTAGTGTTCATCACCAATAACAAAGGATACAGCAGTTGTAGAGTTGGAGCTACTACTAGAACTGAAAGAAGACTAAGGACTAAAAAGACTCAAACGAAGTAGGGTTTTTACTATT
>JAIPRM010001463.1:0-34193 GCA_025469315.1 Stegophylla sp. TES_Ste_2020
ATTTTGCCGTTTTTCGTTAATTTTTCGACATATTTTCACCGCGCTTGGAAAAAGTATTGAGAAATTGGAAAAATGACCTCTCTAAAGTACCATCTGGGTATGATTCCGGTTCTTTAGAGATATTGATAAAAAAATTTGGTCCAGTATTTCTATACGAAAAAGTGTTTCCAGAAAGAGAAAAAAAAAGAAAAAAAAAAATAAACATCATTGTAAAATCATAAGCTTCTTCATTTCGTTCAGAATCTAAAAAATTTTGTTTCATAATTAATGGCCATCAATGGGGACTGGATGGGAGTTCCAATACTTAATGGTATGAGCTATTCGTTTTTAATATTAGTTTATATTAGATACAAATGGTATAATATACTTAGTAAAATGTCATTAAACTATAGGTTATAATATTTTAATATTACCCATATAAAAAAAAAAAAAAAAAAAACCATAATATTTATAGTAGGTATATAAGATACAAAATTAGTCATAGAAAATCATTTTAGATTTCATACCCTATAGCCTATACACACAAAATTTTTCTTTATACTTAAGGTACTTGTTTTGTACCTATCTTCACAGTCGAATATTAGTTCTCATTTATTTTTTTACAGTTGGTAGATAGCATATGACACTGTGCCATTGAAATAGTTAGGATCTGAATAAGAATTACACAACCAGTGTTGTGCTTAGATAAAAAAAAGATATCTAGATAAAGATAAAATAAATCGAAATGAAATTATCTAGATAAAGATAAATACTGCAAAAATGATATTTATCTAGATATAGATAAAAAAAATCATCTTTATCTAGATAAAAAAAAGAGATAAATATTTTTTTATACTAAATATTAAATAATAAGTAATCAAAACAAATGTACACAACATTTTTTTAAGCTAGTGTTTAAAAATGATCATTTTTTTTAGGTAAATTTGTTCAAAAGTTTCAATCTTTTTTCAGAATATTGTAGTTTGTATTATATATATTGGTAAATGCAATTTTTAAGAATCTTACATATACTGATACACATAAGAAAAACAGCTCAGCTCTGCACACAATTACATATGACTAATACTGTAATATGCCATTTTTCAAGTTAGTGATAATTGTTTCATAGAGGTAGTCAAATAGGTAAGCAAGAAGGTGGCGTGACAGGAAATAACCAGAATAGGCTTAAAGATTTTATAATTGGGTATTTCTATTTTCATGTCTGACATCTGAACTTCATACCTTCAAATACTATAAATAATATATAATATTAAACATTGTTTTTTCATGTGTCTACCTGTTGTTGACTGGTTATTATTATCAATACCTATTTTTATTTCTTAGAATCTGCATATTCACCATTGATTAATAATATATATATTTATATATACCATGATGTACATTATATATATCTATGGTATAAATACTTAAATAATACTACTTATTAATATTGTTATGAATGTATTAACTGTGCACAATAATTTGAAAGTTTTTCAGAAAAATAAATTTCAAAATAGTTCCGAATCATATAGGTATATATTTATATTTTCTCTGACCCAGTGTACCATGAAAGGCATTTCATATCCAATTTTTTTAAACTTTATTAGTCGAATACAGACAACAATTTTTGTAAATTATCTAGATAAATTTATCTAGATGGTCATTATTTTCATCTAGATGAACATTAGATGGCAATTTTTTTTTCTATCTAGATAAGATAAAGATACTACATTTTTTATCTAGATGAAGTATCTAGATAAATTTATCTATTGGACAACACTGTACACAACACCCAAAATTTATTTTATATCACCTATTTTTTTTTATTTATTTAAAATTGCCCCTCCTGTTCATGGCGTCTATATCAGCCCTCGAATACAGATACCTTAAAGAGGCCATTTTTTGAAAATCTCAATTATTCAATTTTTATTTTTTGATAAACTACTTAAAATTTGACAAAAAAGGCTTGGAAACCATTATTTTTTGATCCAAACTTTATGAAAATGTAACACAGATAGACAATAATATGAAAAACATTTTAGCGCTCGAAAATTTTGAAAATATGAAAAAAAAATTTTGATCCTATTTGTAACACTTTTTTCTCATTATTATTTTTTTCCTTTTCTTTATTGGATAAAAAAAGTAAAGTTAAGTATAGACAAAAAAGCCTGACACACTTCGCACCACGGATATTCTTCGCTCTTCGGGTCAGATACTTTTGGTGTGTATGCTGAAAATGACGACTATTATTGTTCTTTATATTATTAACTTCTTTCGTTCAGAATTGTTTTATTGAAAAAATGATTTATCGTTTCTTTAAAATTATACACATCCTTCCAAGAGTATTTGACCCGAAGAGCGAAAAATATCTGTGATGCGAAATATGTCCGGCTTTCTTGTTTATACTTTACTTTTTAAATATATACTTCTTTTACACTTTTTATATAAGTACCAAGATGGAAGCAGAACTGACCTTATAGAAAGGTAAATTGCAATAAAGGCATAAAAATAATCAATCAATTATGTTAAGTTATTTTTATAAAAAATGTTAATATAAATGTGGAGATAATAATAATTTAGATGATATCATAAGATTTGTCCAAACATCAAATCTTGATTTTTAATTAATTGCAAAAATTAAGTAAATTACAAAAATTGTAGCAATTCACCCACCCCATTTCACAGTATATACAAAAATTTAGTATTTTTCAACAGATTTTTGGTCATAAGATATACATTTTTAAATAGCCTTTAACTGTAATATTGGAAAAATATTTGAGGTATTCAATTGGAAATTGAGAAATGCACCTAGCTCTTCATGTGTTGTATAATATTCTTACTACCATTAATGTATTGCAGGGTATATGCGGATAAGCAACGGATTACCCAGATCTCTACTCTCAAATTCACGTGTATATTAATAAGAAAAGTAGTATATTATGGATATACGCACTGTAAAACATTTTAATTTATTTTCACTAAAATACCCAGAAAAAAATGCAAACATTAGTAAAGTGTATTAAACAGATAAAGTTAAGTAAAGTATGGACAAGAAAGCCAGACATACTTCGCGCCATGGGTATTCTTCGCTCTTCAGGTCAGATACTTTGTAGGTGTGTTTTGCTTTGCTTGAAGGACTGGATACTTTGTAGGTGTGTTTTGCTTTGCTTGAAGGACTGGATACTTTGTAGGTGTGTTTTGCTTTGCTTGAAGGACTGGATACTTTGTAGGTGTGTTGAATTCTAAAGAAACTATAAATCATTTCTTCAATAATACAATTCCGAGCAGAGTATGTTAATAATATAACAAACAATAATATATTTTGTCATTTTCAATACACTCATCAAGAGTATTTGACCCGAGGAAGGAAGAATACCAATTCGGCTGTCTATTTTTAAAACACAATGACATTCTTATCAATTTACGTTTTATTGGCCTAGATTGCAAGAAATTATGTGCTGCGTCAATTGCACCCACTCTTGTTACTAATATCCTGTTTATCAATGAGATAAATTTAAGTATCTCTCACAGATATATATATAATGTACATTATATATATCTATGGTATCTCTTCTTTTTTTATCAGTTTATTAAGAAACAAATTATAAAACACAGTATGTAGGAGTAGTGTACTTTGCTGTGATTTATCATTGTTTACTGATTTTCCTACAAATTATATTACAGATTGTATAACACAGTATATACTCTTAACTGTTACATACTGTGTTTTATAATTGTCAACTTTAAAATGTTATATTATATAGTTATATTTAGCCTACTAAAATTAAGAACAAAATTAGACACTAACTTAATAACACAATCTTACAATGATAGTACACATTTTGTTTTGCATACATATTGTCATTAACCGTTTTTGAACTGCAGTCAAACATAATATAATTTATAGTAATAAATATATCATGGCAGGCATTTAGTCAAGATTAATCGAAGGAAGGTTAATGTTAATGTTGATGGTTTTAGAAAAAATTAAAGCAGAATTTATACGCTTACCCATCCTGAGTTAAAAGTGGAAGTAGTAGTGTGCAAGACTACATTTTTACAAACTTTAGGTTATACAAATGATTCAGTAGTTACTGAATTAGTGTCCGTCATGGAAAAGGATATATGTGGAAAATTTGTGAAAGAAAATCGTGGTAAACCTAGAATTGATATTATTAATAGAGAACCTATAGTAAAACATATTGGTCCTATAATCCTTGTATAAGTCACTATAGGAGAAAAAACGCCCCAAATATCCGCTACTTACCTCGTGAACTAACAGTTAAAAGTATGTTCAATGATTTTTTGGAAAACAACCAAAACTATTGTGACTTGGAAACATATAGGAGCATGCTGAAAAGACTAAACATATCCCTTAACCAACCAAAAGCAGATGAATGTGAAGACTGTTTGAACTTTCAACTAGATCCATTAATTTTCGATGAAAATTCAGATGTATTTATTGCTTATACAATTCATAAAAATAAAGCAAACAAAGCTAATGAAGAGTATAAAAGAGATTCAAACATAATTGAAAGTGAAACCGCAAGATATTACTCAATGGATTTGCAAAAGGTAATTCTAATACCATACATGCCTCATATAAAATCTAGCTATTTTGTCAGTAGATTGGTAGTGTTCAATGAAACATTTGCTACCATCACCAAATCAAGTTTATATAATAGTTATTGTGTGGTGTGGCATGAAGCCATCAACGGACGTAAGGCTGAAAATCTAACTGATGCAATAATAAGAATTATTGACATGGAACGTGACGTAAAAAATATAGTGTTTTGGTCTGATAATTGCTGTGCCCAAAATAAGAATTGGATTCTCTTCTCTGCATTGGTCAATATTGTAAATTCAGAAAATGGTCCTGATGAAGTTATAATTAAATATTTAACGAAAGGACATACTCACATGTTAGCTGATGGTATACATGGGAATATAGAGTCACAGATTAAAAGAAAAGGGAAAGTATTTGACTTTCAAGATTTAATCAACACTATTGAAGGTTCCAGAAATAAACTGACTGCGTTGCCATTGAAGAAATTTTGTGAATGGAAAAATAAAAAGAGAACAACAAAAAACAAAGAAGACCCTTTTATTAATTTCAAACTGACTAATATTGTACAGGCTCGATTTGTCAAAAACTCCTTCACTTTAGGTTACAAGTATGATTTTGAAGACGATATTAGTGAAATTAATTTTTTACAAAAAAGTGCTTTAAGAGAAGTTGGGAGACGGCCATTAAGTAATAACACCCAACGGGGTATTCCTATTAACAAAAAACAAGAAATTGTTAAGAAACTTGTACCTTTAATGCCCCAAAACCGACAGTCTTTTTGGAAAGAACTACCAGTGTCAAAAGGTTCATTAGACTTGGTGACTAACGAGGAGTATGGCATTAATACATCAATTATTAATTGATGACTAATAAGTAATAAAAACAATTTATTATATTTAAAATTATTACCAATACTGTGATAATTTAAATACTTACTTAATTTTAACTGTTATAGTGTTAAACATATTATGTTGTTATTGTTGAAGGTACCTGTACAAGTGTCATTTATTTTTATTGTTATTAATTTGTTTTAATACAGTTATTTATTTTTCTTTTTTGTTTTGTTAATTTGTATTTTATTATTTCCTGAATTAATATGGTTAGACTACATCCTGAATCTTTCTCTAAATATGTAGTTACCAAATTACTAAAAAGTACTTTTAGCTTTTTAAATTTTTGTAGTAATTACTAATTAGTAAGTAAATAAACTGCAGACAGCAAGTTAAGTTCCTGTTCATTGTTTGAATAAGAAATATAACCAAATTTATATAAGAAACACAGTAAGATCACTTACTGTGTTTTAATTTTGTGTTTTTGATGGTTCGTAAATGTAAAAACATATTATATAACATTTTTCCAGTTTACACAAGGACTTTATTAAGGTAAGACTAAAATAATAATAAATTATATA
This sequence comes from Stegophylla sp. TES_Ste_2020, assembly GCA_025469315.1. NCBI lineage: Eukaryota > Metazoa > Arthropoda > Insecta > Hemiptera > Aphididae > Stegophylla > Stegophylla sp. TES_Ste_2020. Next base: position 5,958 of record JAIPRM010001463.1, read on the forward strand.
TTCAATAGATCTTGGGTACCTAAAAAAAATAACTTGAAAAGAATTAACGCTATCTACGTGATATGCAGAGCAACTTCACTAAAACGTTTCTCCTCAACAATTTTGTGAATTACACTTACTGTGTTTTAAGAATAGACAGCCGTATTATACTTATACGAAGTACATTCGGCTTTCTTGTCTATACTTCTCTTATCTTTGCTTTCCTCTACTTTATTATTATTATTATTCTTTTCTAATAAAGAAAAGAAAAAAAGACAATTTTACTAAAAATAAAATTACCAAATTTTTTTTTTACATTTTCAAAATTTTCTTGCGCCAAAATATTTTTCATAATATTATCTATCTATGTTTAAATTGTTATTTAAAAAAAAGATAGTTTCCGAGTAGGTACTTTTTCCCAAATTTTAAGAAAAAAATTTTAAAATAGCGTCTCTTAAGTACCATCTAGAGGCAAATTTGGTTTCAAAAAGTTGCCGGTAAAAACTTTTGAACAAGTATTTCTTTACCAAACTGGGTAGACATAAAAAATATTTTCAAATTTTGTTTTTTATATTTAAAAAATTTTCTTGTGCCAAAATATTTCTTATATTATTGTCTATCTATGTTCAAATTTTCATAAAGATAGTTTCCAAATTATTTTTGCTAAATTTTGGGTAGTTTCCCAAATTTTGGGAAAACAATTAATTTTGAAAAATGAATTCTTTAAAGTGCCATCTAGAGGCATATCTGGTTTCAAAAAGTTACTGATCGAAACTTTTGAAGAAGTATTTCTATACAAAACTAGTACACATAAAAAATTAACATCTTAATAAAAACACTAGCTTCTTCGATTCGCTCAGAATATAAAACCAATACATCATGTAACTTAATATTCTGAAAGAGAATATTGTTTTTGAAAATGCAGATATTTTTTTTTTTTTTCACTAATTGTTCAAGAGCTATAACATTTTAAGTTTTAGGTAGAATAGCAGAGTGGAAAAGTAAGAGACACTCCATAAAAAATTACTACTTCTATACCGCTGCTCTTAATTTCAGATGTTTAAAACTAACTATCTATTACATTCTAAGAATAATGAAAATATTTATATCATTTTCTTAAACGATATTCTTTTTCAGATTAAGTTAATATTATTGGTTACTATCTGAAAAATTCAAAAAAATTGTAGATACAAAATAGTAAAAAATTTTATTTATTTTTTTTATATAAAAATATTATTTATTATGAACTTAAAAATGTAGGTATCTACATAAAACAAAAAAAAAAAAAAAAAAAAATCAAATTTTTGCAGTATATTGGCATAAATTACAATGAGTATTATATATTCATAGGGCACTATATATAAGAATTTTTAGCCCTTTAAACTTTGAAATGTTTACATCCATATATTTATTAATTCATCACTGCCTGTTACCTAAATCAGTGGATTTCAAACTTTTTGTAAACGCGGCACATATTTCTGTCCACATAATTATCAAGGTATTCAACTCTTTTCTCTAGAAGTAAAATATTAAATGTTTTATAATTACTTACTCATTACAATAATTAATTTTCATTATAATTCACATAAAATAAATTGTTAAATTACAGAAAACTGTTGAGCTCATTAAGTTAAGTACCTAATTAAATAATTATTATATTTTTGGTTTTCAAAATTAATGTTTAAACTTTAAAAATTAACTAAATTTGATTCAATTCAATGGCATAAGAAGGAACGCTTACTGGTAAGTGTTATAGAACTTTTTACCTAGTACAAAATAATGAAAAAAATAGTCACATTTTTGTACAATATTTATTCATTATATTTAAATGCAAATTCAATAGGTATATAATTTTTATAATATGTCTAACTTTTTTGGATTGTTTTCCAGTTCATTTATTATTTCTGTCACATTAAAAAATGTGTTAATATTTTATAATTACCTATATAGCTGTCAATGCAATCTAAACTATTAAAAGAATACTCATAAATTAATGCATTATTTACTCCTTATTATATATGTACAGTTAAACAATAAAAGTTTTATAATAAGTGATTTATAAATTATAATATATAGAGACAAGTTAATGAAATAGAAGAAAATAATATAGATTAGCATCCTCTAACAACTAAACTTATAATGAACTTAAACAATCAACTTTGCACAGCCTCATTTTCATGTATATTCACTTTTACAATAAATAAATTTTTCAAAAGTAAATAAAAGAAAAAAATATGTTTAACTAACATATTAAATTTTCAATGAAATGAAAATAAGTTACCATTAACAAAATATGAAACATATTGTTAAAAGTTGCATTAAAACTTGCCTATTAACATGTTAAATACTCTGTATTGGTTTACAGAATTGTTGCTTAAATAATTGTTATCTAAAGGTAACCACGATTGCCGAATAAATTAAACCATTTTTCTAAACATTGATCATGTCCCTTATCGCCTTGCTTTCCGATCTGTGAAAGTTACAGATTCGAAATCTGATCTATAGTTTACAAGCTCAATAGCCAATAATTTACAGAGCCTATAACACTATTGAGCGTTTAAGCAACACCCAATTTTATTTGGAGAGCCATTAACGCACTAACGGCTCTGTAAGTCAGTTCAGGACATTTATGCAACCCAGCTTTAATAGGTATTAACATTGAGTAAAAATACCAATTAGCATTAGTTAACATATGAGAAAACTGATTGGGATGAATATTAAAAATACAGCTTTAATTATCCATAAACTACTAAAAATTAAATAAACTTATGTCTAGAAACTCTATAAAATATGAAAATTATCAATTAATTTTAAAGATGAAAACCGTTTTATCAAATCAAATGTTTTATTTAAAGAATTGGCATATGGAAAACGCAATAATTTTTATGTATAACTGTGGTTATACAATAATATATTCAGTAAGCTGATTTATTTAGAAAAAATTAATACAAAATAGTTTTATCTTAAGTTTATCAATCTTAACCACAAATAATAAAAATTCATTTTAAAAATTATACAGTCTTCTACATTAAGCATTCTTATATCTTATCAATATATTATCTTAAAATGACAAGTAATATATTAACTATTATATTAAAGTTTTTAACTAATTTTATCAATATATAATATATTTTAATAGTGTTTATGAAATCTTTTTGTTTGTGACAGTATGCCCGTAGGAAATTTTTGACAATATTATCATTAAATAAAATTTAAAGATAAAAAAAAAGTACAAAATTTAATTAGAAATATACATCACTACAGTTCAAAAAGTGACTATAAAATACAAGTATTCATAGTATATGAAAATAAAGAGAAAGTAAACATGATTTGTATAAAGACATTTAGAACAAAAAAAAAAAAACATATTAAAAATACAATGAAAATAAAACACCTTGTATACAAAAATTATTTATCGCGAAGATATATTTCAAATATATAAGAAGTTTTTACACAAATTGATTATCAGTAATTAAGAAATAATGTTAAATAAGCTAACAAATTAATTATAAAAACAAAAACTTATACTGATATATTCATTATATTATACATAAGAATAAGCCCAGACTTCCAAAATTGTGAAGGTTACTACACCAAAAAATTTAATGTATATTTGCTATAAAAAAAACTCCTGAAATTATATTCAAAGGTTGAAAAAACAATTTTTTTTTAGTATAATTTGTGAAAAAAATGCCGTAATATTTCTTTAATAAGACGATTCTGAACAAAAGAAGTTAATAATATAAAGAACAATAATAGTCGTCAATTTCAACACACTCACCAAGAGAATCTGACCCGAAGAGCGAAGAATATCCATGGTGAGAAAATATGTTCAGATGTCATGTCTATACTTTACTTTACTTTACCTTTTTTTATTTAATAAATAAAAGGGAAAAATGTGTTAAAAAAATGTCTAAAATATTTTTTGACATTTTCAAAATCTTTCTCATATTAATGTCAATCTATGTTTAAATGTCCATAAAACCTGGATCAAAAAATGATGATTTCTGAGATTTTTAAAATAAAAAGAAAAAGTTGAAGAATTGAAAATTCAAAAAATGACCACTCTAAAGTACCAACTAGAGACGAATCCGGTTTCAAGTTGCTAATCAAAATTTTTAAACAAGTATATTTATACAAAAGTGTTAACAGAAAAATAAAAAATAAACATCATTGTAAAAACACTAGCTTCTTCACTTTGTTTAAAATCAAAAATATACATATTATAAAATTCAAATGTTAATTAACTGGAAAACTTTCGATTACTTTGCGTTTGTTTTCAGGAACCATCAAATAATTTTATCAATATTTCAAAACTTTTTTATTTAAACCGCTCTTTTTTTTGTAACCAATAATGTCCAAAATAACCACACAAGTATTGTACCTAACTTCTGTAGGTACTTAAAAAAGTAAAGTATAGACAAGAAAGCCAGATATACTTTGCTCCTCAGGACAGATACTCTTAGCGAGTGTGTAGAATTTTAAAGAAATGATAAATCATTTCTTCAATAAAACGATTCTGAACGAAGAAAGTTTATAATATAAAAAATAAATAAGAAAAATGTCCAAATTTTTTTTTCACATTTTCAAAATCTTCCTTATATTATTTTCTATCTATGTTTAAATTTTCATATAGTTCGGACCAAAAAATGAGAGTTTCCGAGTCGTTTTTGTCAAATTTTGGGTAGTTTTTTCCAAAAAAAAAAAATTTAAGAATTGAGAAATTCAAAAAATGACTTCTTTAAAGTACAATCTAGAGGCAAATTCGGTTTCAAAAAGTTACTGATCGAAACTTTTGGACAAGTATTTCCATTTAAAAAGTTGTATACAGAAAAAAAAAATAAACATCATTGTAAAAACAGCTTCTTCAATTCGTTCAGAATCTAAAATGTTAAAAAATTTCCAAAATTTTTTTTTCACATTTTCAAAATTTTCTTGAGCCAAAATGTTTTTCATATTATTGTCTACCTACGTTTAATTTTTTATTAAGTTTGGATCAAAAAATTATGGTTTTTGAGTCATATTTATCAAATTTTGGGTAATTAATCAAAAAATTGAGAGATTCCAAATATTACCTCTTTAAAGTACTAACTTAAGGCAAATCCAGTTTGAAAAAGTTGCTGATCTGAGACTTTTAAACAAGTAGATCCATACAAAAAATGTATACAGAAAAAATAAACATAATTTTAAAATTACTAGCTTCTTCACTTTGTTCAGAATCTAAAAAAAAGTTAAATTATAAAACTGGATTTTACATAAAAAAAATCAATAGATTTGCAATTAAGGTGAAAAAGTGAAAATTTTGCAAATACAACATCTGATGTCTAATTATTACTAAATTAGCTCATGAAAATTTTCCATTCCTAATTTATTGATGTTCTGTTAGAGAAAGAGGTCAATATCACTATGTATTTGAACTATGACTACATTTTCTGACATAAAGATAATTCTGTCTAATGGAAAGTCATTAGAGAGAAATTTTACCATAAAATGTTACTTCTAAAACTTGAAGCACACTTAGCTACATTATTACTATAGTTATTATAGTAAAATTAAATGCAAGCATGTTGCATTAATAACATACACTATTATGCTAAGTAATTATTAATTAAGTCTATAAAATATATCACATTAGTATAAATTATTTAAAATGATTAAATGATTTAGAAACTAAAAATACTAAAAATACAAATGTGAATACCAAACCACCATGTTATCTAATGCATATAATAGGAATTGTATTATTTCCCCTTATTAACCTTAGTTTTTCTTCCTTTATTGTTACGTTTCTTAGGTTTTATACGTTCCTCATCGCTGTCATTTTTAGACTCGTCATAAGTAGTCTTAAATCCTTCTTGTATACGTTGCCGAGCTATACGTGAACTATTCCTACTACTATAAGAATAAGTGCTTTGATCTGGATTCATACATACTGCCAAATGTTTAGATAACCATTGACACTTAACTGGCGCAAAACATTTGGGACATTCAATATCCTGATTTCCTTTAATTATATTTAACTCTTGAGCCATATGGGAAAATGTATCATTAAGAGGCGATACACTGGGCTGACAATCAAATTGAGCTACATCAGCCACACCAGTGTGTACTTCCATATGAACTTTGAATATTGTTTCACATACTAAATCATCAATTATTGAGGTCACCATGTTTCTAGTTTCCTTAGAATAGCATGACAAAGCAGCTTCTTTAAATTTATCTAATTCTACAATATCAGTTGATTCTTCATCATTCATAGACAATGCACTTAGCGACAGAAGGTCCTCCATCATCTAATGATTCAAATGATCTGAAAAGTAAAATTGTATTAAATTACTGTTCTTTTTTATGAATTGTGTTATTTGACTAATAAAACTCTACTGTAAATAAAATATTTAAGTTCATATTTTATACATGAATTTCAAGAGATCTGTATATAGTATGTAATTATTTAATTATTTCATAATAATATATTTCACAGTTTTGCTTAATACGTATATTAAAAAACCTGAAATTAATAACTTTTGAAAATTAAAAAAATTATAATAACTTAAAGGCAATTCTAATAAATCATTCTAATAATTATTGTTTTACTATTACAGTATTTTAACATATAATTATTAGTAATTTAATGCCATAAAATGTATAACCATGATTTAAGTAACTTTTTTAAATCAAAGTTTACATATTTAACTGGTTAAATGTACATTGTTTTTAAGTAATAAAATATTTTTTCTGCTCAAACATAAGAAAATTGGTACTTTTCCTACTATAAAAATGAAAAAATAAATGTTAATATAAAATATTATTTCCAAAGCCAATAGATTTAAAAAAATAAAGAAATAATTTATTCAAAAACGTTTTAATACTTAACACCAATAATTTAATTATATTGTGAATATGAATTAATACATTTCACATAGGTTTAGAAACATATTACATCATAAAATATGATATTAACATAAATTAAAATCGCGCTAATTTGAAAACTCAATACTTCACAAATTTGTTGTAAAATCTCATATATTTGTATATTAAAAAAATAATATTAGGTAATAGAATAAATTTCAACTTTTAGATTTATAACAAAAGATGTAAATGTTCACACAAAAATGATTTTTAAATTAAACTTAAATATATATATATATATATATATTGTATCAGGTCTCAAAAATACATGGAATAGTACCTACAAAATCATTCAACTTGGTATATTATAATTTTCTTGTTCCTTAAATAGGTATACCTATAAACATATATTAATGAAGATAAAAAAAAAAATAATAATAAACATTGTACTGATAGGATTTTATTAATAATGTAATTATATTAAACTTGACATTTAAGTGCATACATAGAAAAATATATTTGTAATAACCAATAAATTATAGGTACAAAATAAATTTAGAGTCAAAAACATTGTTTTATATAACTATATATAAACTTCTAAAACTCCATACATAGAAAAATAAAGTATTAACCAACAAAATTTTGTAGAGGTATATGCGTGGTTTAACAATAAATGGGTAAACAAAAACAATAAATCATATTTGAGATATTTGGGTCAATAATTTAGATCATCAAAAATAATTAATAAAAATAGATGTATTAAATATAGTTTTAAAATTAATTCATAGAAATTTTAAAAAAGTCAACGATTTACAGTCATCATAAAAATGATAAATTATATACCTAATTGTTTAAAATTATGCATCATAAAATTAAAAGGAAAATGAATAGTTATTCTATACTTAAAAAATCAAATTCCATTTAATTAGACAAGTTTTATTGAAAAATTATCAATTGATCAGTACATATCTCATTATACAACTAAATTTAAAAATTATTAAAAAAAAGTTACAAATCATTAAACCATTAAACTAAATAGTATCAATAATTATCAAAAAAATATCTCTTATATAATATTTATAACAAAAGTAAAGAATCAGTGTTTTATAAACAATTATTAGAAATATTACATGCAACTTAAAATTTAAAATAAAATAAAATTCTTAATAAAACTATATATTATTTTATTAACATAAATATACTGTAGTTTACAGAAGCAGTTTGAATAAACATTTTATAGTTCACTGAGCCACCTAAATTATTGGAATTAGTATTAAAATTGGTACCTATTTATACTGTGACAGTAAAGAGACCTCTATCAATTTTTACCCTTCAGTTAAGATTGGTAGTAGTTTACCATTCAAATTTGAATGCGATATAACAATAATATCAAGACGAAAATATGTTTATTTGAGTTTACTTACTAAATTGAAATATTTTAACCTATCATATGTCTAATTCTAACCTAAACAATATACATCACCAAGTATAGATTAATTATGGCTGTTTAAGTATTTTTAAAAGATTGGTATAATTCAAATATCTTTTAAATTTTATAAATTGTTATTTTTATTTGTTTTTTTTTCAGTATTTAATACATTTTTAAGAAATATATATTTCCAAAAAAATAATATATTTTTGCATGTAAAAGATTATTTTGATGAAATTAAGGAGCATAAAACATCTTAATTTTAGGATTTTAAATGTATATAAAACTGGTCTCTAGATATATATTATAATCACAGTTTAATATAAATGTGACTTAATATAATTTAATGTAATAAAGTAAAAAATATTATTTAGTAGTTGGGTAGTTAAATCTTTTAGAGTAGGTGGTTCTTTAATCCTTGAAGTAACAGCAAAAAAACTCAAACTGCCTCTGGTAGTTTATTGAAACATAGAACATACAAAAATAAAATATATACTTAAAACTGATCGTAATTTGTAAAATTCAAGTTCAATTCTTGTAAAGAAATGTTTTATTACATTTGAAGTATTTAAATAACACTAGTTATAAAAAAATATTGTTGCACATTAAATAGAAAATAGTTACTAACTACATTAAAATAAACTATTTAATAAACTATTATATTTCAGTAGGTGTTTTAGGAACATTCAGTAAATTTTTGAATATTCAGTTTGTTATACAAACATTCGAGCTTTCCAAGCAATGAATCAATAATATAATCTACACTGTCTAAGGGACAATACTCATCACCTGTGGACAAGGCAACTGTAATGGCAACTGGCTCATGTATTATACGTAAAAAATTGAACACAATATCCATAGCTCTAGTGATATCATCTTTGTCAGTGTGATGGTTAGGTAATTCAATATTGTCAATAGTACAACCAGCATTGTGTACAATCAACCAGTCAATTTTTTTATAATGTTTCAACAATTCGCCTACAATAAATTTTAAATACTCAGGATTTACAGCAGTTAAATTTTCAATTGGGTAATCATCTAATGACTTTCCATCGTCGAGATGCATGAACACAGATTCTAATTCTTGTAACAGTATTTCTCTAGAACGAGAACACTGTACTAAGCTATTGATGTCATCTTTGTTAGTTGGAGAAGTATATGTGTATATTTTGTGGAGATTAGTGTATAAATTTGCTTTATCATACATGGTTAGGAACGGATTATTTGTAGAAAAAAAGTCACAATCAAAATCCAAAATATAGTGAGGATTGTCTCTTGTGTACTCAATAAACTTGTTTCTTAATAAGTCAAATTTTTCTACACCATCATTGAAAACCGAATCACACATAGTAAATACAAACAACCTAATCATTGTAATGTTGACTAGATCATCTTCTAAACAATAAAGGCCTTCGCTCAAATAGAAATCACTAGAATTTGTCAGTCTTATAGCGCCAGACGTCTTATGTTTGCCGATACTGAACACAAATTCACCATCATTAAATTGCCTTGCCCACGGTGGCTTTACCCAGATAATTTTATCAAAATGACCGGCATACGCGGCTGGCAGTATCCAATTCTCAATGCTCAAAGAGTCGAACAACTGTTCTTTTTCGTACACATAATCGGCTGGCATATCTTTTGGAATGGACAAGTCCGGATGTGAATCGAAATGCAACAGTACATTACCGTACAGAGGTAAATGTTTTGAACCTATTTCCCGATAGATATACTGCAACGCATCATTATGGTCATCGACGACGTGAACGGGCATCATCAAGTGTTTCTTTATTTTGTAAACCATGTTTCTAATAATTTATACAATGAATACTTTTAATAGCAAAAAATAAACACGATGTTTGTAATAATTAAGCAAATGGCATTTTACTTACATTAATCGAAGCGAATGCGCACGTCAAGTTTTACAGAGTTAGGGCAGTTTGGTAGTAAACACACGTTGTCGTCGGTGCGTCACGGTTTGCGGCAGTGGATCATGCGCGTCAGTGTTGAGATGCGGTGAAGACGCCGTTTAAAATGTACACACAATAGACACCGCAACAAACACTCGATTAGTGAGTGAAGTGAGTTCAATAGAAAACTATTTAAGAAAATAAAGAAAAAATAAAACCGCCCGTTATTTTGATGGACGACAGAATAAAGATGGTCACAGTCCTCGCAGGCAAGTGATCCTGTGCGTGATGTGAGCGACAGAGTGCGTGACTGCGCGTATGATCGCGATACTATAAAGATAGTGTGCGAGACGTGATGTGAGGAAAAACGAACAAAGAAGATAACGATGACTGCTGCGAAACATCGTGCGTATCGAGCGACAAGTTCCCAATGTCGCAGTCGTAGTTTAGTACCTCTGATGAAGTGGGGGATCGAAAGAGGTGGAGGCAACCGCAGCTGCACGAGGCACAACGTATTTAAATTACTCGACCTGCATACTCGCGGTAATAAAATGTAAAAATACTGTTGTGATTGTTTTGGAGAACTTTAGTGGTACGTCTACTAGTAGTAGTAGTGAACGCGGGTGCAATAGTAGCGATACCCGACCAAACGTTATAAACAAACTGTCAAAACCCGTCTCACGATTTAGTTCCCCCTATAACGACCATCGTACGTCTGACGTCATGAACGTTATTAATATTGAAGTCGTAACGTTGCGATGTAATGTAAAATGTACGATCTTAGACCGTGGTAAAATGTATTATTAACCGACAACCGTCTGCCTCCTTTATTTTACCGTACACACTACACACGTATTCAGAGTATTATGACAGATACTGTGTGGAGCAAAGAAGTTAATTGTTTAGTAACAATGTTTGTTTATTTATTTATTATTTTATCAAAAAACTTTTTCAACACGAAAAACACCTTGAAAAACTAGTATAGTTCAGTAGAAAATGTTGTTCTCATATAATTTTTTAAAACTCAACGTTTTTTAAAAAAATGAAGAAAAATTACTCCAAATATAAGTAGATTTTATGTATAGAAACTAGGTTTTATGAAATCGATTATTACATATTATTCAGTTTGAAGTTTTTACTATTCAAGCCAATTTTTATTTACACTTTTGTTCAAATCGGATAAGACAAATTTCAGTTATAACTTATGAGAGCTTCAAATTCCTTAACACGGCAAAATTGATCACTCAAATGACGAAATTATTTATTGCTCCTTTTAAACTCAACATACCCACCAAGAGGTCAGATCACACCCAAGGAGTAGATAATACCTGTGGTATTAATTATGTCAGACTTTTTTTCCTGTAGTAATTAGTAATTATTATTTAGTTTAGGTATGTTCATTAGATTTTGTATGGAAACAAATAAAATTACTTTAAATTAAATATACTACTAACATCTAATTGGGCTAAGTGTAAAATAATTGACTTCTATAAAAATAAATTATTAATTTTTAAAAATTTCTTTGCCCCTCCCTGAAAAAATCTATATGGGCGCCCATGGTTTTGCACTCTTGCTTGTCGCAGTTATTCACACATCATAAGGACGGACGGCTTTTTAAATGCTCTACTTTAACTAGTCTTGTAACTCGATTAGGTAATTTTGGTTAGGTAGAATTGGGTCTTAAATAGTGTACATAAACGAGACCGTTTAAGTTCGTTTCCAACGATAGATGATGCCGATGATGGCAAGTTTTTGCATTTTTTAATTTCATCGGAATTGCGTTATTATATTATGTTACATTATTTCAGACCGAGATAATTTTTTTTTGTTTTCAAATAGATCTATTTTAAAACTTTATCACCCACTACCAAGGTATGCTTTATAGCATGATTAATATTATGCAAATCCTCCAGTCCAGAGAAATTATATAAAAATATACTAAATTCGGAAGTTATTCCGTGCTTATTACTCGTATCTAGTTAATACGGCTTTTACATTTTAAGTTTAGACAATGATTAGGTATATTGATCGACGTATAACAGTAAAGGAAAAAACGAGAAAAAATCATGTCAACCTTTAAAATAAATGTATTAAGCTCAATACGCAAAAATGCGAAAAACTTGCTATAAATTTATCAGATATGTATAAATATGCTAAAAATTTGTCAAATATGTGTTTTTCTTAAAAAATGGCAAAATATGCAAAAATAAATACAACAATTTTTTGATATTCGAGTTCATTATGTCTTGAAACAAATTTATATCTCACTTAGATTATTCTGCAGCCATTAATTAAGAATATGCAAATGCAACAAGTCCCGAAACCTAGTAGGTTATTAGTTACTTAATAATTAAAACTAGTATCACCAAGTATTCGAAAATTGACCAAAATAACAAAATTAATTCATTTTTATGTGATTGTACACTGATATGAAACTGATATACACGCATTGAGCTTAAATGTTAAACTAAAAATAATATTGATACACACCTACAACATTACCGAAAAACGAAAATTGATTTTTCATATATTCCCCTACGCCTAATAAATATTCCATAAATAATTTCAAATTATAATAAAGTATAAACGTCATAATAAAATAAATTAAAATGAATCTAATTATTGTAAATCAACATTAATTCGCTATAATATAATTTGTATTAATGTTTATCGTGTTGTTTCTGGTCAGTCATGGTTGAAATAAACACGAAAAATTATTTTTTTCCTAGTAAGGTTTGAACCCGGTACCGTCGTATCCGAAAAATCCGGCTTAGCTACTAGACTAAAAACGATGAAAACCGTATAAACAATAGGTATTTAATATAATAACCGAAAATATTGAATTTTTAAAATCGAACAATGATAAAACTATTGATACGCACAGATTTCAGTTTATACCATCGTAGGTACTCAACAACGAAAAAGATATATATCCTAATTTGTCCATACTTTCTCCGATTCTTTTTCAATCAAACCCTTGAAAAAATGTTTGATTATTTGTCCGTAAGAAATATCATTACACCAAAATATTTGCAATGAAATTCTCCACCTATGTACTAAGTTTCAAAAAACCGATTAAACCAATTTTCTTTTATGTATGTTTAAGTATGTAATTTTAGGTAAAATTAATGAATTTCGTAAAAATTCTAACTTCAAATGATTATAGAGAAAAAAAGTTGACTAACGAATTTTAAGATTTCTTCAGGTCAATTAGACATAAATGTGAGTGAGATTGTATTGAAATTTCAAGTCTTAATATCAAGAATTACAAAAATTTATAGCATAAAAAGTAAAAAGAAACTTCCAATATTTTCAAAATGCTATACTTAACTTAAAATTGATCAAATGTTTTTGAATTTTTTACGAAGTCATCCATTTATCATTTTTAATAGTCGCTGAAAGTTTCAAGTTTCTAGTTTTGAAGTTATGTTAAAAAACAATGTTCAATTTAATGATAATTTCATTAATAGCATATTTTACTGTTTTTTGGCAATTTGTCGATAAACTTTCTACGTTTTTTTAAAAAAAAGTATTGAGAAATTTGAAAAATGACCTCTTTAAAGTTTAAAGTACCATCTGGATGCGGCGAGATCTATAGAGATACTGATCGAAACTTTTGGACAAGTATACTTCTACATAAAAGTGTTTATAGAAAGAGAAAAAAATAAATATCATTGTAAAATCATAAGCTTCTTCATTTTGCTCAGAATCTAAAATCAAAGAAATTTCCGTCTTAATAGTAGAAAAAAAATCGTATTTTAATGTTTACGTTCGTATTTATTTTATATAAACAAAAACTATTTCATTTATTTAAGTAATGTGTGAAAAGCACAGACCACAGATATATATAATATAAATGCAATATACGTATAATATATTTGTGGTGAAAATAATTATTATAAACGATTTGGTGAATTTGATCTGACTGATTCTGTAGTTTGATTAAACTAGGCTACTTTTTTGTCGAATACTACCAATTAAAAACGTAAATATTTAATATAAAATAATATTTTTAATTTAGTTTATTATTTATGAAATATAAATATGACGTGTATGTAAAAAATATTTGAGTATTGTTGAAATTTCGTTGCTATTCATACGGAAATAATAAAAGAATGGTAGCGAGCCGTGTACGAATAGTGAATCTTGACCAGACCATTTCATGCAAGTAGGTCGTACGACGTTAAGTTAAGAACGTCCGAATCTTGGTCTTGATGTAAAGCGTGTTAGCACGATATAAGCTGGTCGTGAGAACTGTCGAGAGAATATGAAGCCTTCGTTGATATTACACGATTAGTGTTATCATTATTGGAATGGAATTATATTGGCTCGATCAACTAGTTCTGAGATTGCATCGTGTGAATAAAGCAAATTCTCAAAAATGCACATTGCGTGTGTCCCCCATGTGATTTGTTTACATGGGTCGTGCGATCAGCAAACGTAAGGCTGAGTACACGATTCGTGCGAATATAGTCAATTTGTAAATGTATTGTCAACAACTTTTTTTGTGCATAGTGTGGCTAGTCATCGGTCGAACTACCGAATCGAGGGATTTACGACGAAGAAGCAAGTCACAGGAACGGACAACCAAGAAGCAAAATTTAAAGAGTGTGAAAACACTCCGCTATTGTCGCAAAAAGAAACATGCACAAGGTATCATGATGTGTGTACCCATAGAAAAACTTTTAAATTCATTTTACTATGTGTGTACCCATCTGACAGCTTTTCTGCGCGGCAATGGTGAATCCAAAGGGGTCAGTGCAATGCTGTAGCCAGGGGGGTTTTGGGTGATCAAACCCTTCCCATTGATTTTTTTTATTACTATTATAGTATTATACATAATCTAAAGGAACATTAAAATAGCTCAACACCAGCATAGTAAATCTCTAAAAGACTAAAAACATAATTTAAATAACTAACCAAATAAACAATTAAAACGTTTATAATTGGTTAAATGGATACATCGACATGATTCAATAATTATTTTTCTTGGGTTATTTTATGTTATGGTTGATAGTTTAAGAGAAATTTGTATTTGGATTGATTAGGTTGTTTCATCGGGAGTGTACCAATTTGTGTGTGCCATAAAATAACCAGGATTTAGAATTAGGCTTAAATACTGGGAACAATAGAATATAGATCTGGATTTGAGTTAAAGCAATTCAAACCACTTAAGGCATATTAAATTTAAATAAAAACTCAAGATTAAATACAAAAAGTGAATTAAAAATTATTTTCAATAATGTTAAATCTTAATGCGATGCTTTAAATATTTAAATTTCTATTTCTTTTACAGCTAATAAAAAAATTTACCAAAAGATTATTATAGAATTTTTTATTCATTCCATTTATAGATCATTTTCCATGTTAAATAAATAAGCGATTTTTATCTCACAGATTTATATATGAAAATTTGAACATTATTTTACTATTATCCAATAATATACTAAATGAATAAAAAATTACTCAGCTAATTGAAATGTGCAAAGGTGATTTAGATTGTATTGCGTTATAGCAGTTGTGGGTAAAATTAAAATGTGGCCAAAAAATTTTTCAGAAACTTAAGATTTTCTAAAAAATTATATTAACGCGCTTCAACAATGTAATGCAAAAATTTTTCTAATACATTTTTTTCTAACTTCAACAAAATTTAGCAACAATTTCAGTAATAATTCCTACTAATAAATGACCTTTTACAACATTAAAAAGATTGAAAACATATTTTCAAAGTAACCACAACATAAATATGTTTAGTTTTTATGTTCTTCAATTAGTTAAGGAATTTAATTAAGATTTAATGTATATGCTACTTCGGTAAACAAATGACGGATTAAATATTATCTCACATTAAATTTACTTCTAAAATAAAATGTGATTATTAAATCCAATTAGCATTGAAACTCACATACATAATATACAATATGCTTTTTTTTAAACATCCCAATTAACCATAAATCACAATTAATCCGAATAAATGTACATTTAATCATAACCAGTTATGTTTAATCACCCAAAACTGAATTTTTTTTTAACACCCATAACCCAAATAAATTACTTGGGTCAAAAACCCTGGTATATAACATTATTATATAAACCTCAACCCCCCCCCCCCTATGGCACTACCACTAAGTAAGTTTATTAACAAAACTTGTAAATCCCTCCCATGAGAAAATCCTGGCTACGCCATTGGGTCGGTGGCATAAGGAATATTTCATTCTTACCACTCCGAGGTACCCAGCATTATAGTTTTTTCCAGTATTTCAGTTTCAAGTTTCAAAATATTTTTTTTATTTAACTAAATGTTATACAAGGTAATGAATAAATATGTACTTAATAATATGTATTGACAAAGAGAGGAGCACGCACTTTTGTCTCTGAAATTTTACCACAGGAGCAAAACTATCAGTTTTTCCTTCCAATAAAATGTTACTGACATATTAACTATTGCAGCATTTTTGAAGTTTAGTAGGCATCAAATTAGAAAAGAGAAACAGAAAGCTTTGATTTAACTTATATATAAATATATATATATATATATATATAGGTATGTAAAAACATTTCCTACTTGAATGATTCATCATCGCCTAGCCGTAATCACTGAACAGTTCATGAAACTTGATCAGCAGTTTCTTTTCGTGGTGTAAAAGACCACTAAGAGGGATTTTTCAAAATTCAACATCTAAAGAAGTTAAAAGGGGTAAAAATGGAAGTTATCTAGCCAGAACTACCGAGTACGAAATTTAGTTTATAGTTTCAGAATTACGATTTTTGTACTCTGAGAGGAGCAAAGAAAAAGCTAGTATTTTTACAATCGTGCTTTTTTTCTTTTCAGTAAATACTTTTTTAAATAGAAATAATTATCCAAAAGCTTCAATAAGCAACTTTTTGAATCAGAATTTTCTTCTAAATGGTATTTTGAAAAAATAGTTGTACAAAATTTTCATTTGTTTTCCAAAACTTGAGAAAAACACATTTAAAACTCATTTTAATCCAAACTTAATGAAAATTTAAATATAAATAGACTATAATATGAAAAATATTTTGGTAAAAGAAAATGTTTAATAGGTATGAAAATTTTATTTTAGTAATTTTTTATCAAATACTTTTTTCATAAAAATGTTTTTATATTATTTTCTCATTAATAATGGAATATAAAACTGAGTAGAAAATACTGAAGAAATGACATATTGTTTCTTTAAAATTTAACATACCCACCAAATCCTATCCTAGGAGTAAAGAATATCCATGGTGTGAAGTATGTCCAGCTTTGAATCGTTATCCTAAACCCATCCTTATTCCCTATTTCGCGGAAAATGTATGAATGTTTTAATATAAAATATTTTGAATATCGCTGTATAAAACTTGTACAAGACAAAAATTAATTATACCATAGTTTGATACACTTAGTATTAAACAAAGTTTGTTACATGTAAAAAAAATTAAGTACAATATAAAAAGCAAAGTAAAGCAAATATAATTAAAGTAATGTATAGACAAAAAAGCCCGACATACTTCGCACGACAGGTAGTCTTTGCTCCTCGGATCAAATACTCATGGTGGGTCATTTGAATTTTAAAGAAACGATAAATCATTTCTTCAATAATACAATTCTGAGCAAAGTATGTTAATAATATAACTAACAATAATGTTGTCATTTTCAGTACATCCACCAAGAGTATCTAATCCTAGGAGCATAGGATACTCATGGTGCGAAGTTTGTCTGGCTTTCTTGTCAATACTTTACTTTATTTTACTTTACTTTTTTTATCCAATGAATAAAGAAAAGGAAAAAAAGACAATTTTACTATAAATAAAAAAAATATTGAAGAGAATAAAGTGTTAGAAAAAAATATTATCCAAAATTATTCTTTTCACATATTCAAAATTTTCATGCCTCAAAATAATTTTTTTATTATTGTCTATCTATGTTTAAATTTTCATAAAATTTGGATTGAAAAAAAAACTTAGTTTTAGAGTTATTTTTATCAATTTTGAGTAGTTTTTCTCAAATTTTGAGAAAACAATTAAGAATTTTGAAAATGGCCTTTCTAAAGTACTATCTAGAGACAAATCTTGATTCAAAAAGTTGTTAGTTAAAACTTTTGAATAAGTATTTTCATACGAAAATATGTTTACAGGAAAAAATAAATATCAGTGTAAAACCACTAGCTTCTTTACTTCACTTAGATCTAAAATAACTTATATAATATAGTGCTTAAGTAAATTTTTTGTAATACTTTTATTAAAATAAGCAAGTTTCAAATTATGGATACCTAGATACATTTTAGTATAAAAATGTTAAATAAATAAATAAATAAATAATAAAATTATTTAAAACAATATAATATTCCTAGTATATATTAGTTATTTCATTTTAGTTTTAATATTTACCAAATTTTTGCTTTTTCCCTAGAGAAGATTTTTATGGAAGAAATAATAAAATCTACTTAAATATTACAAATTTCAGATATTTAATAAAGTTTAAGAGATATATTATATAATAATTTGTATATTGAATAAATGCTTGATTAAAAATGTTATGTAATTATTTTTAATTATTATAAAAATAATAAATGTTTACATTATACAAATATATAATCCATAATCAGTTATGCCATTGTTTCTAAATACTATAATTAATTAACACATTATACAAATATATAATCCTTAATCAGTTATACTACTGATTAAAAATACTATAATACATACAATTGTATATATTACTTATTTAATTTAAATAAATTATTCATCGAAAATTTGGATATTATCTAGTATGGTTTCTTATGGTATATTTTAATTAACTTAATAAGAAAATGCTTTATTAAAGATTACAAACTTCAAATCTGTAATAAATCATTTTCGAAACAAAGTAATTTAACCATTCTTAATGTGCTGATATTAACTAGTTAATGAAAAACAATGTGTAACATCTATTTAATATCAACAACAATAATAAATGTATATGTTACGGTCAATGTTGAAAATACAGTAAAACTTACTTAAGACGCTCTTTAAGGGACCACCTTTTTGGTTATTCTTAACAGATTGTTTTTACATTGACTAGTATAGGAAATGTATAAGGACCAATGAAAACCAGAGTGTTATACGGGAAAGCGTCTTACGCAAGTTTTACTATATGAAAATTTACAATAGTCTGATTAATATCATTAATTACCTAGCTTAATATGAATTTACGTAAATAACCACACCAAATGTTGATTGTTGAAAGTATTGGTAATTAATTTGAACTAGAAATATAGTGTTAAAGAGGTGAACACTGGACAAGTAGTGTAGGTATTTACATAATATGCACCAGTCGATGGTCATTTACATTAATATTAAATCAATGTTGTAAAAGTATTATACTTTGTTTCATAATTCACAACAGTGACCAAATCATTTGGTAAATGACAGTATTGACCGGCATATGAAGATAATGGCCTAGCATTTTGGGCATTAACTAAATAAATAATAATAAGTAAATAGTAATAAGTAAAATAAGTAATTAGCTGATTATTAATGTAAATATTTATATTTAATCATTGACCGTAACATATACATTATACAGATATATCTTTATTCTGTTATTCAATACAAAGTTTTAATAATAAAAATAAAACATTGCCATCCACTACAGCTCTACCTGTCTAATATAATTTACAATAATTGTAAATATTAATAAAATATTTAATTTAAATAAATTATTTATTGAAAATTAAGATATTCTCTAGTTACCGGTTATTTAAGGAACTAACACAATTATTAGTATAAGCTAAATCACAATTAACAAATCTTTGATAAAACTTTTACAGATAATTATTATTTAATCATTTGTATATTAAATAAATTCTTAATTTAAAATTGTCTGTAAAATTTGTATTAATTATAACAATAATAAATGTTAACATTATACAAATATATCGTCCTTAAACTATTGTATAATAATAAGTGTAATAATAAAAATTAAAACAAAATTACTCACTATTTAATATAATATACATTGTATAAATTACTTAGTTAATTAATTTAACTAAATCTTTCATTAAAAATTTGAATTTTCATTAGTATGTTACAACTAATAATTATAATTAAGGTGATCAATATAATATATATAAAATATGAACACAAATTTATGATATACAAATATTGTACCTGTATTTCATAATTTTTTTTCTTGTTCTCCCTAAAGTTTATAGAGGCATATAAAACAAGCTGAATAAAAAATATTAATTTTTTTAAAGTTCTAATATATTTATAATACCCATAGTGAGAAACATTTTTATATTTCTTTTTAATTCTTCAATTATTATGTCATAAATAAAAGTTTTAGTTATCTACTGTTCTATGAACTGAAGTGATAGATCTTTTTCTTGAGTATTAGTGCTAGGTATGCAGTTAAGATTTCTAATCGGCTGAGGTACAATTTTTTTGTTTGCATTAACGGCTTGTTACACGAATAAAATTGTGGTAAAAATTATTAATATATTATAATAGTAAATAGAATTTTTAATTCTATTATTCAGTATAGGAAAATCAATCAAAAATATATATTGATGGATTGTTTTAGAAGTTTGTTTTGTTCGTATATCCAGTATATTTTTAAAACTTAAGTTTTTTAAAACAATTTAATATTAAGTAAACAGTAAATTTATTAATTGAAAAACGACAGCTTTTAAAAATATTTATACAACATATATATCCTATACAACCAGAGCAGGAGGACATGTCCCCCTTGCAGGCACTTTTACCCAACACCATAATTACCTTTTAGAACTTCTCTAGTTAGTAGTAACTCACTGACCTACTCTTGAAAGAATTTCAATTATAAAATGAAATATTTCATAATAAACAGTTTTTACTTGTCTAATTAAAATTTCTTTGGCTAATCTTTCACAACCACTAAATAGGTAACATAGTAATCATATATTAGTAATCATCGTAATCATATATTTTAGATTATATGGTATAAAAATATTATAACTAACAACATTATGAGGTACAAAATTGATAATTTTTTGTTAAATTTTTTTTAAACTTTTTATATATTATTAAAAACAAAATTAACACTGCATTTTTATGAAAAAAAATTGTTTTACTATTAGTTAGTTTTTAAATGACAATCATTTTAATTATTGATTCAAAATTTTATTAAAAGAGTAAAAATTATTTTATTAAAAAAATAATATGTAGTGTTAATGTAGTTTTAAATGCTTCAGAAAAAAAAAAAAATTTCGATAAAATTAACTTAAAATAGTTATTGAGGGACAAACATAATTGACACCTTGTTAAGAAATGTAAATATTTTATCCTGGTAAAAAAATTTCTCTTATGAATGGTCAGCATCAATCATTTACCTACATGATTTTTCAACAATTAGATGAATAATTTTAATTATATTTTTATCTTATTCAAGAATATTTTAAATTTGTATATTTTTTTAAAGTATCTATAAAATATTAATTTTTATATATAAATTATAGCTTACTATTTAATCTAGTGGACAAGTATTAGCAAACATTTTCTTTAGTTACATTTTGCAATTGGACAATAATAATTGAAAAAAAATTGCCAACGAGTATAGATATGTCATAGGCATATACTCAAATCTGGCATTTTATTAGACGTCTAGGCAAATAGTTAAATAATTTATTTATGAAATTGTATTATTTGCCAAGACATTTAGCTAAATGCTTAGGCGTTTTACTAAATGCCTACTTATTTCAAGTCAGGCAAATAATAAAATTAGAACATTTTTATATTTTTATAAATTTTAAACTATATTTTCTTATTAATTACTTATTGATATTTTGATTTTGATATAAATACTGTTAAAATAAAATAATCATAATCTAACAAATACTCTCAAATAATAACATTTAACAACAAGTAAGGGTACTAACTAAAATTAACAACAATTTCTAACTTCAATAGGTAAAACCAATTATTATTTTTTTATCCTCCTATTACCATATACGATCCATTTTTATTATGGTACTCTACGTGAAAATTGTATGTAAAATACCTATGTGAAAAATTTATAATTCTGTTTCCTCAAGTACTCTTGTTTTGAAATATAAATTAGAGCTCAGATATTTACTTAGTATATTTTTTAGCGCAGTTAGAATCATACCCTAATATGATACAAATCCGATTCAAGAATTCTAGATTATAAAAGTGCAAACTTATTTTGAATATATTTGCATATTTTAGATTTTTAGACATATAAATGCGTATTTTGCTTATATCTAAATTTAGTAGCATATTTATAAATTATAAATACTATAATTAATATGTTTTTTAAATTATCACCTATTTTCATCAGCCACAGTTCATTGTATTTATATATCTGTTGTATATTAAATAAAATTACATTAGTAAAGTTAATAAAGTTAATCTGTAAATAAATGATTTTTAGTAACACAACACTTGAATACTGTATAGTATGATCACACAAAGTTATAGAAAAAAATTTGAATGAAATATAATTTAATCGTCAATAACTCAAAATAAAAACAAGTAAAATTTTAATGATTATTAATTAATTTACCGTTTTTCACATATATTTGTAAAAAAAAAAAATGTATATTTAATACATATTAAGGATTATAATTGAATATTTTGTCTTCATTAAATCCATATATTAGTGAAATTTTGATCATTAACATCTGAGCTCTAATAATTACTTATTAGGTATGGTAATACAAGTATAAATAATTAATAAAGTTATTTTATAATTATAAATTTTGTTAGTTTTAGCTGTTACATTTTATTATTTATTGGATTATGATTTTTTTATTTTAAAAGTATTTTAATAATAAGCAATTAATAAAAAAACAGTCTGAACTTTAAAATACTATAAAAACGATTCATTATTATTATTTGCTTACTTGAAATAGGCATTTAGTTTAACGCCTAGACTTTTAATTAGCTACATTTCTTGGCAGATAATAAAATCACATAAATATTAAATTCTTTGACTATTAGCTTAGGCATTTAGTAAAATACTTGAATTGACTAAATACCTATGACAGGTACATAGTAACAGAGTTATTATTATTACTTTGTTTTAACAGACTTTCACATTCCAGGTGTACTTATACATTCAATAATTTCAAGAAGTCTCTACCATTATCTGTCAATTATTTCGGTATTTTGTTGTGGTGCGTACCTGAAAAAAGAACAATACAATATGGCATATTGTACAAAATCATAATCGCGCATCATAAAGTTATAGGTCATAAAATTACCTAAGTCTAATCCTGATATGAGTAGATGCGTATCACAATCGCACAGGAAATAACAGAAAGTTCTCGAGTCTTGAACGTCCTAATAGTTTTGGTACGTATGAATACGGTATAAAGTAATTTAATATATTTTTTTTATTTTTATCCTTAGAAAATCTTGAATAATATGTACTTCATATTATCATTATCATATACCTATCTATCTTTCAAAGAATCTTCGTTTTCCAGGAGCATAGAGTACATTATTTTATACCCGGTGTCGGACCCCTCTAACTCAATCACTCTCTCACTCCTACTATCAGTAGTATCAGTCCATTATATCTGTTATGAATTATATCTGTTTTGAAGCTTTAAAAACCGTGATTAGATTCATGTTCTCAACGTCCTAACGAACATGGAAATATGAGGACTAAGCATTGTACGTTTATTACGTCTGGTAGCCCTGTGTTGTTGGAAGGCGGGTGGTGGTGCCGCGTTGTTGGCCGAGATGCCGGTCTTGTCAAAAAGTGTCATACATTTTGTAATATTTATTATTCATTGTGTGTGTGCTTGTGCTTGAGATTATTCCTGTGACAACTAACACTAGTCGTTAATGTGCGCGTGCGCTTATCTTGAGGTACGCGCCTGAGACTTCAGTCGAATTTATTATTTGTTTTTCTTTTTTCTTTTTTTTTTTTTAATTATTTCCCTTCTGTTCTCGCATCATCCAACACATGACACATCACTCTAACAAACTCACAAATTACCATCTTCCCGGTGCTTCTGGCCGTCTTTCGTCTGTTATACCTTATTTCTGATACCTTTTGTAGCGGTCATGTCATTCCATCACCATCACTGAATCTACGTACACGGGCGACGCGTACGGGTCTGTGGCCACCGTCAGTGACTTATAACCTCAACCGTCGTAAATAGTGCATTTCTGTTCGATCTACTCGTAGTGATGATCCCGTTCGCAGAATTGTTTCATCGGGTTGCCCTGATGGTGCTCACCCCGAAGTGCTACCAAGTGTTCTTCTACGATTTGGATTTCTTCAACGGTAAACAATCTCTACCATTCTTGACTTGCCAAACCATAGATAGTCTTGGGAGTATTAAAAAAAAATTGTTTTTGCCTTCTGTCTGTCAGGCATTAGATATTTTCTTGTCAATGTAATGTGACATAGGTAGGTACATGGGTATAGTGCTGATAATTCTGACTTATCTATACTCATTACTCAATCATTTAAGCTTAATCCCAGGGTATACACATGATGTGCCCTTTTGAAGTTCCAGTGACAGTGACAGTCTGTATTTGAGTTGTAATAATTTAACCCATACATTTTATTAGTTACCTATTTGTACTTTTTCCATCCATTTTCTTATTGATTGTAGTGCATGTTGTAAACGTTTCTACTATTGTTACTTACAATTTATTGAAAAGAGATTTTCTATACATGCATATTATATATTACTATAAACTTATACTATCATAAAGAATATCTTTCTACGTATCAATGTACAGTGCAATGTCCTATAGTCATATTATAATCTATTTTAGAGTAATAATTATATTTAACATACCTCTTTAATTTTAAAGTGTTGTACCTACTATGAATGCCTACTAAATTCATCTTCTCATTCAGTTTAATACAACTCTAATTTTGTGTTTAGTTTAATAATAATAGGTAGGTTGAATAAAAATTTAGAATTATTCCAAATTAATTTATTGTAACGACAACAATTAATTGAGGTACCTTGGTATAAGAATATCTAGAAGTGTTAATTTTATTTCTAATCTTTAAAGATTTTTATATTAAATTCATAATTAAACAACATATATTTTCTCTTGTGGAGTTTTACAAAATTTAGGGTTTATCAAATTTAAATATTTCATGTAAGTTATAAAATAAGATAAATATGACTTGATCCATATACCTACCTTATGTATAATAGCTGATCTAAATATAACCTACTCTCCCTTTAAGAAAAATACTACATGTATCAATAATAAATGATATAAAACTTAAAAAAATGTGTTATAATAATATCCAATTAGAATTACCTATGTTGGATTAGAGTAAGGAAAATTAAGTAGGGATCTTTTTAATGTTATATTAATTTTAAATTTGATAATATTTATTATATACAATTAATATTTATTTAATATTTCATTTGTTAAAACAAAAAAGTATAATTCAGTACATATTTTGTTGGTATATTATTATTTTTTTTATTATCACTTATATTTTATAAAATTAAAAAAAGTTATCCACCTACCTATATCCATTCATTTTACCAGTAGAATTAGCAAATTTAAAAGTTAATTAAAATAACACTAAACAACATTATCGTTTAGTATGTTTATATTATTATTTAGGTACTATGAAAAATTATATTTTTTCTTAGATCATAGGTATAGTGTCTAATTTTCAAACTCTGGTTTTATAATTTAGTAATAAATATTAATCTACCTATATCCACAATTAATGTCTTACTTGGTTACCTACATACTTTATTAAATTTTTTAATTGAAAATTCAGAATAATTTTTAGTTTTTTATTATTTTCTATTTTATTCTTAATGCCAAATCATCTTATTAATACTAATAATTTTTGACACATCTAAGCTAAAATGTATTATAATGCATTATCATATTTTATTGAAATATAATACTGTTTAAATGTAAAAGTTATTTAAACGCATAGGGAAGAGAAACATAAATATTTGATGAAATTTATACTATTTTTATTTAAATATGTATTAATACCATTCATTTTTTAGTACCATAATTGTTAATATTTAATTGTATTTTTTTTTTCTAGGCACTTGTTTAAGATCTGCTCTCAGTAAATGTCTTGGATTGGGAATAGTTTGTGGATCTCTTTTAGGTAACAATAATCATTTATTCTGTATGATGTTAGGGGAATAAATACACTTTACCACTCACCTAAAAATCTTGTAATTTTTTTTCAAAAACCCATGTAACTCAACCTTTTAAAAACGAAGGTGTGCATGAAAATTTGCAAAAGTCATTAGTTTTTGGAGTTATTGCATTTTGAAAATCAGTATTTTCAGTGTTATTGGTTATATGGTTATTTTGTTGCCAACATTTTAATTGGCTGTGTTGTGCACACATAATCCATGGTGAACAAGGTCTCCAAGTTCAATTCCAAGGTAGAAAATAATTATTTACCTTTTTTTTTTATTTTATCTTTGATATCTATGTATTTTTACGTTTCTGACATTATGGTATAAGATTAAAATGGTTGAATAATGGCTTTTATTTTATGAGGCACAGTTTGTTGAGTATACATAATGCTAATTTTTTTTTTGAAAATAATTTATTTTTACGTTGATGAAAAACGATGATGAAATCAAAAATACATATTGATAAATATTTTTTTAGTAGTTTAATATTATAAATATTCCCTGGTTTGCTGTAGAACACCATGATAGGTAGATTACTGGACCAAGGAAATACTTTCTTAAGTAGGTTAGTTTACTGAGTGTTTGACTACAACTCACTACACTCATTGACGCCTCCGCTTCACTCTGTACATCAAAAATATCCCTTCGCTTGCTGTGCAACGTTGAGGAATTTCGATTTGATAATAGTGAATCACATATACTTTATATAATATAAATACCGCTGTAGACTGTAGTACAAAACATGTTTTTCTGTATAAATACTGCAATACACCTTAAAACACAAAGTCGCTAATTGAAAACATACTCTCTTATAGTTTTATTTTTATTGAAAAAAAATTTACAATCGGTACAAAAATAACGATAATTGTAAAGTAATTAGATGTTTACAACATAATACAACTTCTAAATTCTCACAGTTTAATCGATAAACCAGTAATAATTGTAAATAAAAATGAATTAACGAGTACCTACAAGAATATTGCTGTATATTAATTAAATTTTCTCATTCCTTTCATGAAAATTATTATTGGCATAACTGTTATTATAATCAAGGTTTATAGCAAAATGTAAGTTTTGTCTATCTAGGTAGTAGCACAGAATATACCAGAACTTCAAAGGGTTACTGATAACAAATTATATTGATAGTCTAAGAATATAAAATTAGCTCAGCAATTAAATCGATAATGACTCTAGATTTGTCGTGAAAAACCACATTGGCAGGTAATAGGTTTTACAGTAATATACAATATAGGATTCAAATATTTTTCATTCGAACTACGTAAGGAGAATAACTGAAAAAAGTTCTATTTTTGACCAATTCTAGTATCATTGTACAATAAACTATCAGGCGTAACCACGTCGGGGGACGGGTTGCGCGGGAAATAGTGGAACCTGGATCTCTGCTCTCAGGGCACCAGGGGCTCCGGGCCCGCGGACTGGTGCATCCATTTTTGAAGATTCGGCGGAGTATGCCGAACCTTCGTAGTACGCTGAACCTTGAGCACGCGGAATGTCCTCTCGCCGCGTGCCGGTAGTAAGCTGAAACGTCAGATCTTCGGAGCCCAGTTTTGCTGACCCGAGTCCTTGTTGTCTTGCGGCGGGATGATTGGTTCCGCGACTTCCTCAACGTCGCTTACCTCCTCGAGGTGCAGATGGGCAACGAGAATCATTACGATTATCGGCTAAAAGCGTCACCCCCGAATGCTAGCACAAGCCGGCTCATCCTAATCTGGGCTTAACTGACTGGTGAAGGGCGAGTCGGAAAACACCGGGTGTCGCTCGGACCGTGCACGGTCGCCAGGCCGGAAACACCGAGCCGGTCTGGTGGTGGTGACGGAATTACGAGTCCGTCCCTCTCGCGTGAGCGGGTAGGCGTCCGCAATAGGCCGGAAGCGAGTTTCTGTCTCCGGGGCGGCAG
>JAIPRM010001464.1:0-37842 GCA_025469315.1 Stegophylla sp. TES_Ste_2020
GTTATTTCCAAAAAAAAACATTGAAGAATTGAGAAATTCAAAAAATGACCTCTTTAAAGTACAATCTAGAGGCGAATCGGATTTCAAAAAGTTATTGATCGAAACTTTTGGACAAGTATTTCTATACAAAAAGTTGTACACAGAAAAAAAAATAATAATAAACATTATTGTAAAAACACTAGCTTCATTCAGAATCTAAAATACGGTTTGTACTTTATTAACGTCACGCTATGGACCAAAACTAATTGAGATCGGACACCAAAGTGATTTGGGTCGTGAACACGATTTTAAACGATTTAACTTTTTCATAACATGATTACGGACGTAAGAGGCCTAAGAAAAGTTTTATAAATTTACCTTAAAAACTACATGATTACGAACTATTTTCATCGCAACGTTGCTAAATTTATAAAATTATTAGCAAAGATATAAATCATTTCGATTAAATTAAAACTTTAAAGTTGTATACGTAGAATATTTTGTCAAGTTTTAATTATTATTATGAGTGAAATATGAGAGAGATAATGACTAAAAATATTAATTACTTTAATATAGCGATAAATTACTGTTTTCGTCCATTGCAACGTGTAAATGATAAAATGTCTAAATATGTTTTTAAATATTGAAAATTAATGAAATATGTGAACATATGTAATTATATTAAAGTATGTAAAATAAAATAAACTGGTATTTATAATAATTTAAGTTGCAAACATTTTCTTCCAAACTTTAAATATCTCATTCTAAAAAATAAGCAATTACAAATAAATTCGTACCTTATTTATAACAAAGTTGCGTGAATCAAAGGAATATAGTTTTACATGTCAACGTTACAATACATGTATTATCCATAATCGTGTTTAATAAAATGTTAAGTCAAAAACGATCGTCCGAAATCATATATCACTAAGCTGATTACTTCAGTATTTTCAAAATGGGTAATAGAGGAAGTAGACGGCCCAGAGGGTGTGCTTTAAAAAAAAAAAAAAGAATTATTTTGTTTTCCCCATAAATTAAACTGAAATTAAATCACTACTACAAGTATCACATCGTCTTATTTTATTTTTTTTTTTTATTCTTTTTTAGTTTGTTTTTTTTTTTTTTTGTTACTGCTTTCTTAGTCTGTGTGTTGTGAGTGACAGCATTAATTGACTCGTTAAGAACATCTTATTAGATGAGTTGAAAAATTTTAATTCAAGACTTCGTTATAATTTTAATTAAAATATAATTAAGTGTATGCATATTTCTCTCATTAAATATGCTCATTTAGAATGAAACTTTAAACTTAGAAGTATAAGATACGGCGCGTTTAAAAATAATTATTGTAATAGATAATTTTACCTGATAGGCGGTAAGTTAAAAAAAAAAAAAGAGAGCACTTAAAATTCTAACTAAAGCTAATTTTAAAGTGATTGATGGGTGAAGAAGTTTGAGAACCAGTGATTACTTTCATCTGAACAGTTTAAATTTTTAGATTCTAAGCAGAGCAAAAAAGCTTATGATTTTACATTGATATGTTATTAGATTCTGAACGGAGTGAAGAAGCTTATAATTTTACAATGATGTTTATTTTTTATTTATTTTTTATTATTTTATTTTTTTATTTTTCTGGAAACACTTTTTCTTATAGAAATACTTGTCCAAAAGTTTCGATTAGTATATCTATAGAACCGGAATTATACCCAGATGGTATTTTAAAGAGGCCATTTTTCCAATTTCTCAATACTTTCTCCAATAACGGAGAAAATCTATCGAAAAGTTGACAAAATATACAATTACCAGAATTTCTGTAAAATTTAAAATTACTTTTTAACATAACTACTAAAATAATGTAGCTAGAAATTTGAAACTTGCACTAACTGCTAAAAAATGACCACAAAAATATTAAATATAAACTTCAAAAAAATTTAATCAATTTTGAATTAAGTACATCATTTTGAAAATTTCGGAAATATCTTTTTTTTGTTAGTTAATATGTAATAAATTTTTTGATTTCTGATACAATACATTCATCACTCCCCTCAGAATCTAAAACGTTTGAAACATGTTTATAATTTTTTAATACTCGAAAAACTGATTTAAACACAAAGACTGCTTTTCTCCTTTGTTTTTTTTTTTTTTTGCAACTGAGTTTCAAGCCACACGAATTACTTATATTATACCATTACCGTTAAGGTAAAATATATTATTATCAATCGTTACCTGAACATTATTACAGGTTACCGGAGCTTCGGGATCCGAGCTTTGAATAATCAATCACGCCGTCTATGCTGCGGTGACGAAGACTACGAATAGTGTTGACCCGGAGAAATTGCGGGTAACGGCCGTCAGGGCGCATGACGCAGAGCTGTTTGGAGTTTCCGTAACCGATCAGTTGTTTCGCGAGACGTGTACTGTGCTACACACGCCTCAGTGCTACTTAAATTTTTTTTTTTTTCTGGCTAAAGGACTGAACCCCCTTCCCTCCTCCCCATTGTCCATATAATGTATAATTTATTATTATTATATTATTTTATTTTATGGACAAGGTGTATAATAACTGTAGAACTGAATTATTAGGTTTTGTGTTTTTTATTTTCTCGATTACGAGTTTGAGTGCATTCAGTGTGTTCGAGAAAAATAATAACATTAAATTCTGCTGGATGACTTTGGAGTGAAATCGAATCTAGGTGATAAGCGGTGTTAGGTGTAGGAAGTACTGTAAAAACGAGTTTAGGAAAAATTTCTAATTTCCACCCTTTTCGGTGCACACATGCGTAGTAGGTACAACTGTTGTAAGCACCTTTTTCAAATCGGTTTATTTTTAATTCTGAACAAAGTGAAGAAGCTAGTGTTTTTACAATGATGTTTATTTTTTCTTCTTCTTCTTTTTTTTCTTTTTTTTTCTGTAAACACTTTTTTTTGTAGAAAAATGTATCCAAAAGTTTCGAACAATAACTTTTTGAAACCAGATTTGCCGTTAGTTGGTACTTTTTAGAAGTAATTTTTTCAATTTCTCAATTTTTATACACATATATATATATATATTTTTTTGGGGGGGAGGACTTCCCAATATTTAACAAAAAAAGACTGAGAAACCATCATTATTTATCCAAACTTAATGAAAAAATTAACACAGGTAATAATATGAGAAACATTTTGGCGTGAGAAAATTTTTAAAATGTAAAAAAAAAAAATTTGATATTTTTTTAACAATCTTTTAATTTTTTTTTCCTTTTTTTTATTTATTAGATATAAAAAAAAGATAACTAAAGTAAAATAAAGTAAATTATAGACAAGAAAGCAAGACATACTTCACACCACAGGTATTCTTCGCTCTTCAGGTCAGATACTCTTGGTTGGTTTGTTGAAAATTACGACTGTTGTTGTTCCTTATATTATTAATTTCCTTCGTTCAGAATCGTCTTATTGAAGAAATAATATGTCTTTTCTTTAAAATTCTGAACACCCACCAAGAGTATCTGAACCAAGTATCGAAGAATATCTGTGGTGCGAAGTAGGTATGTTCGGCTTTTTTAAAAGTTATGTTTCCAATAATAATGGTCCAAAACACCTAAACATAAATTCTACATACTGAATTTTTGCTATTTCAAAATTTAAATTGATTTAATTTTTGGATTTTTCAAAATACTTAACCCCAATGTTCCATCACTAGATAATAGATATGGATTAATAATTTTATTTTAAAGTGTTTTGATTTAGAAACCGTGGTCATAAAACTAAGTACTAACATTGTCTGAAAAAGCCGTTATATTTTTAATTTTATTGTTATTTATAAAAATTCACAGTAAGAAAAAAAATAAAATCGTTTTAATTTCCCTGGTATGATGATAAATTTGATGGAGTTAACGCATTGAAGGGCACTGACACGAAAAGGTCGGTTGGGGGAAACGGTTGTTGTTCGCGTCCAGTTTTTCCAAACCGTTGAAGTTGGCAACCCTAAGCGTAGTGTCGGAATAAACAAAAGTCCGTGACAGAGCCACACTATGGGTCTATCGGCATTTAAACGGAAATGAAAAACAAAAAAAAAGCGTATCCTGCAACATCCTTTCCGCACGTTGAGCTGGATTATGAACGTTTACGTGGTTTTGCAATGTTGCACATTTCTTATAAAATACGTGGAATAATCACATGTTTGTTATTTTTTTACGTCTCGACACCTCATCATGCATATTAATATTACATAATAACATAATATTGTTATACACGTGCCGTATATTTCATTACGACTTGCGCGTGTCTTTCATCTTGGCAATCATTCATTACAAAAAATTACTGATTTCTCATTGTCGTTCATTCGTAACATTTTATACAATTCTACTAATACATAAATCTAATCAAATTTGGATTTTTATTAAAATAGGTTTTGTCACTTGTTTACTCCTGAGAGCAGTATTAAAATAATATGGAAAATCAACTTATTTCACGAATAAATAAATCGATTTGCATCGTTGTTTCGAATCTATAATGTGAAATGTCACTTAAGACTTGACTATTTTCAATAACCATTTATCCGGGGTTTCGAGTTCACTAAATAAGCTAGTTTACATTGTTGATATTACTGAAATAATGTTAGCTAGATAAATATTAAACACAAATTTCTGATACTGATAATTATACACATTGCCATATTCTACTAAAGTGCAATACACTTTCATAGATGTACATTATATTTAGGTATCAAAAAATAGTTTTTAAATTATTTAATTTTTATTATTCAGTTTTCATTTGTTACTTATTATTATTAATGGAAATATTCATGTTCATATCAATATTTTTATTAAAAAACTATTTATAATAAAATAAATACCCACCAAATGCATACATAAGCCTACATTTATTAAAAAAAATGTTATAACTGAGTGTAAATGAGTATATTACACTGTGATGAATAATAATAATAATTTTGGATTTTATAGGTTTATACTTAATAGGAATATCTAAACTAGGTCTCTCATATCTACATTTATAAACTTACAGCACACTGAATACTGTAATTGTGCCGATTATTAAAATAGTCCTAACGAATACTTATTAGAAATATGAATTTAAAATTTGCTTGAATTTTATCGAGACAAAAATGTAAATCATTTATTTTTTTCTTCATATAGATAATACATTAATTATAATTTATTTTTATATTTATTTAAAAAAAAAAAAAATAATCATCTGGTTACAACCGTCTGCTAGTAGGTAATACTTAACATCTGAGCTCCTCAAAATCGTTCTCCAATTGTAATTATCTGTCATCACCAGAAACTAGAACTGTACCCAAAAAAACTTTGTGTAGAACTCAAATATGTACCATTAAAGTATTAGGAACCAGAACTAAATTTTTACATTTCCAAATAACCAGAACCCTTATTTTAGAATGAAAACATAGAATTTTACAAAAATAATTGATTTTGTTTTTATTTTTTAAATTTTGGATAATATCTATATAGTTGACGAGTAACATTTTTAAAAAGATATTTTTTCATATATTATATTCTATACCATATTCCCTAGACAAAGAAAATTATAATTTTAATCACAGAATTGATACAGATATACTTTTTTTATACGTGTATGATCAATAAATTAGTATATTTGTAGGTATCATATCACCAACTTAATATGTTTGTGGCATAATATAATGGCTAGACACTTTAAAAATTATTTATCGTTTATAATACCGTATGCATTGCTAGTGAATTTAAACTTCATGCATATATTATATATATATATATGTCATTATTGTATCAATAAACAAAACAAACATTACGTAGTGAATTTAAAAAAATAATAACATTTGGAACCCTATTATATTATCTACTTTAACCGGAACTTAAACCAGAAACTTTTAATAAAACAACTGTGCACTGGAACTGGAAAAAAAATCAAAAGGTACAAGTCTTTGGCCATCACACGACCAAACAATATTTAACCAAGAAATGTCATGTACAAAACAAGAAATTTCGTCTCAGCTGAGAATCGAAAAACAATCCATAGTGCGTATTAAAAATAAAATATGAACCGTAGAAAATATGGAAAATGTTCTAAAAAATTCTCATAACAATTTATAAGCTTGTCTGTGCATAGCGGTTAATCTCTCTTCTAGTTTCTGTCGTCGAGATGTTTCACGCAACAAGCCTTCGCGTGCACCGTTGGTATGAAGTCGAGCCATCGTCGAGCAACTTTGAAACTTTGATATTCTAACTTTATACGCGTTTAAACGATGATATATCGAGCTACTCTTTGTGAAACTTGGAACGAGGATAGGATAGAAATATGTAGTGAATATTTCAGCGGAGAAAAACTTGTACTAAATAATACTTTTCAAAAGACGAGATATTTCCAATATGTTTAACGTTTTACGTTTATATATCAAAAGGAGCCATTTCGTTTGTAAATTTTACGAGTCGGTACGAAACTATGGTTGAAAATTTAGGAAAATTCGGAGTTTTGGAGTTAACGCTTACATAACTAAAATCGGTTTCATAATTATCTAGATTATGACGTATTTTACCACTTTTACTTGAGTATTTGAGGAAAAAATAATAATTCAATTTTTTTAACACGCACACAATATTCAAAAGTACGAAATAACCAAAAAAAGATTAATCTGTAATTTTTACATAAAAAGCCTCCTGAAGTCACGATGGGCAACTAACCTAACCAATTTTGAATTCGACCTTTGAGCTGATAATATTTGGAAATTCGACTATGATCATACCTTCATATTTAAAGTTTGAATATAATATGTTTTATTCAAAATGGAAAAAACAAAATATAATATTGGTACATGTTATAAACTCCTATGATTAGAGGTATAATAATAATAATAATAATAATAAAATAAATTCCGGCAGTAAAATATATCGTTTTATCGGCGTGAATGTTTTGGCGCGTATATAGTGTGAATTGTAATTGTTCGAAACAGAAAAATCGATAAAATAGTAATTTTTAACCGCGAGTACGCGTACTACAACACTGTGAAAAGTTAAAACATCTTTAAAGAGTAATGTTCCGTGGGAATGCTTTTATACTGCTGTCTGCTGCAGCGCTGCATAAATAAGAGAGTACTCATGATTGATCGTACCTATTCGCGTAGAACATTATTCTTAGAAACGATAATGTAAAATAATAATAATAATACGCCTCTTACCCGAGCATTTGATAATAATTCAATTGTGTTTCGAGAGTCGTTCTATTGGCCTTGTCTCGTATTCTAACGATATTTATTCGCTCGTATATAAACAAAACGCTCTATCGCTCGCAAAATTAATCGTTACATCGTCATAAACGTTAATGTCTTAACTTTTCTAGGGCCTACGCATATCGTCGTGTTTTTAATTAAAAAAAAAAACAAGTGATTGCTTAATTGATACTCGCCTATTTCTCCTAAAGCATTTCGACAAATTCTTATTCACAGTGTATTTTTTTTCGATATTCATTAATTTAAATATCGTATCAAGACGACTTTTAAAAGGTATAATATTAGAAACGTTATACTATACAAAACTGTTGTGAGTAGTGATGTGCCACTAGGAATTTTCCCAAACCTCTTGGGAATATTCCTTCAAGAAAATTTAAGAAATTAAACGATTATGACTGTATTGGTAATATTAATTTAAGACAGTAGGTTTGGTTTATTTCAAATATTATAAAAAGTAAAAAGTGAATGATAAACGCACATTAAATGCATTAAATTTGAAATTTGTGACTAGTAGAATCGAAATTAAAAAATGTGTACTTCGCATCTTGTGATATTCTTTGCACCTCGGGTTGGATACTTTTGGCACCATTATTTTTAAAGTTATGTTAAAAAACTATTTATGAATATTTCGGCAATAGCATATTTTACCATTTTTTGTCAATTATTCGACAAGTTTTTCTCGTTTATGGAAAAAATATTGAGAAATTTGAAAAATACCTTGTTGAAAGTACCGTTTGGGTGTGATTTTGAATCTATAAAGTTACTAATCGAAACTTTTGTATAAGTTTTTCTTTACAAAAAAGTATCCTCAAAAAGAGAAAAATAAATAAATATACATCATTGTAAAATTATAAGTTTTTTCACTTCACTCAGAATCAAGAATAAAAAAAAAAAAATCTATCTTATATCTAGATTAGATTAGACGGGAATTCCTCCTAGAGGGGAATCGATACACTACACAGGTGACAATTAAGTGATGGTGAAGTAACAAGAATTTTTTTTTGTTGTTATTTTGTTAAATAAATTTTAAATCTATATATTTTTATGAAGGTGAAAAGGCTAGTTGTAGGCGAATTTGTGCACACAACATATTTTTAGAAATGTATTACTTATAATAATACCTTACAAATTTCAAGAACTTTGAACTATCTACTTTAATTAGCAACAGTTTCACCATATACCTAGCTCCTAAATGGTAATACCTTAATATTCGTATACAACATTATTGTAAAGTAGAACCTGTATTATTTTGTGTTTGAATGTTGTTAGCATTACAAATTTAATATTATAAAAAGGATTGAACTGATATTTATCTGGTGTAATGTGTTATAATAAAAAAGTTCTTAATAAACACACCTTTTTATTTATTTATTTATTTATTTTTTTTTTTTTTTTTTGTAAAAATAGATTCTATCTCGAATACCGTTTCATTATACTGAACAAATAATAATTTATATTTTATTTGTTTACTTCTGATTGAAATAAAACAGGTGTGAAATTTCGATTTGGTTAAGTAAACTGAACGAGTAATTTTATCTGTTCAAACCACTCGCAAACAAACATTTGCTTAACGGGGTGCAAAACATTTTAATTCAAACTTTAAAACTTTGCTGTCCCGGACGATATCATAATAACGATTTCACTTGTTTTATACAACACCCACGGTATTCACTTACTTATAAAAATAAAAAAATTAGAATTAACAATAATTAATAATAAATAATTCATGAACATATTATAACACTTAACGTGTGTCACACGTTTTCACACGTTTTCTTTTTAAACAACAACCTCGCTTTTAAAAGCTGTAATAAAATGTAAAAATTTTGCATCGACTGTCGAAAACATATATAAAATACTAGATACTCCGAAAATTGTATGAAAATAACACCAATTCGGTCGCACAAGAAGTGGTTGACAATTATTATTATTATTTCCGTGACCGTCCACGTGTATAACTATAAATTATACGCTATGTTTACTAGCTTTGCATTATTATAATTGAAATTGTTATTTGTATGTGTTTATACATGGTAACGTTACCCCGATTTGACATCACACAATTTATACAAATTATGTATACTGTATAGTGTACCGGGGTCCGGAAACCGGGTCCATATTTTAAAAAGGTTATAGGTAAACTGAGTTCCTTAAATAAATAAATAAGAGTAGTAGGTACCCAACGTGCGAGAAACTGTTTCTACAATTTTCCAGAAGTATACATTTTTAAGTAGGTACCAATGTTTATGGAAATTTGAAAAATGTTTTACAAAACCATGAATGATATACATAATATTCTGTTACAACGTGTTATAATAGCGTTACAATTTTCAATAAATATTTCTTATAAGCATTGAGATATCCGAAGCTGAGAAATCTGAACTTTAGAAACGTGAAAAAAAATTAATGAAACGTATTGTTAACATGATTTTAATTTTGAGAGCGTAAGTATTGATATTTAGGACCCTGTTTACCAGACATAATATTAAAATTACCGGGACTTAGTTTACTCGTTAATAATGTATACAAAAAGAATTAATTTATTTAAATTAAAATTGGCGCATAAAAAAAAATATCAAAAATGCAGTTGAATAATCAAAATCAATTTCATTAGTTATTCCTCAAAATAACCGTTCGTCTGTTATCGGACACTTTAAGAGTTTCATAAAAAAAACATATAAACCGACGTCATAATTATTTTTTTAAACACAAATGAACTCGTAAACGATATAATATCAAAAGTTGGTATTCTAATGAAATACAATTTGACTGTTCTGCGTTTAACAAACCAAAAATTATGATTTGTCCTAGTGGAAATATATTATGTATTTGATATTTATAAAGCCCCAAACCATATAGGTACCCAATGTATACTTACCTGAAACCTCAGTCAACAATATTATTGTGCGACCACTCTACGCTAATTACAATACGTTATATTATTATAGTTCATAATGTTGTAACGAGTATAATCAGGAGCGAAGCTTGGAGATGGGGAAATAAACTCAAGTTAAAATTTGTATTT
Source organism: Stegophylla sp. TES_Ste_2020 (assembly GCA_025469315.1). Taxonomy (NCBI): domain Eukaryota; kingdom Metazoa; phylum Arthropoda; class Insecta; order Hemiptera; family Aphididae; genus Stegophylla; species Stegophylla sp. TES_Ste_2020. The sequence continues at coordinate 10,224 of JAIPRM010001464.1, forward strand.
ATTTTGTTACAAAAAAATAAGTTTATATTTTTGAAAAATCAAATATCCGTTTCCATTATTATTCAATATATTAGGTATTAAGAGTTGAACATTTCGTTCAATATTAATAACTTACATGTTAATACTTACAGTTTTGTAAAAATCGGCTCTTCTATGGTGCCTAGTTGGATGCCGCTGTATAATTTTCACGAAACGAGTTTTCACCTAAATTTTCTTAGCAGTTTCTCAATTTTTCTATACCAATGAGAATTGAGAGTCGCTTAAATTCATTGTCATTTACGTATATAATATATAAGTTATGATTAATGAACTAAATAATTGCTATTGGTGGATGAATATAGTCGACGGTCTGGGACGATAACATTGTTATACGCGTTTTCAAAATAATCAAGCATAATAATAGTTGTATATAAATAAATAATACATACATTTTGTTGAACCCATCTCGAAAAGAACCGGAAAGAAAAAAAAGGACTTATTTTGGAATTCACGAACTCTTCAAATATTAGGAACTGGAACCGAATTTTCACACTTTCATACTTTCTTTTGATCGATACCGAATCCGTTCCTTATTTTAAAATCAAAAATATTGGACTTCAAAAAATTTATAATAATTTGTTATTTTCAAGAACTGGTTCTGGAACCCAAGAAACCTTAGAAATTGAGAACCGGAATCTGAACCTATTAAAAAAAAAAATAATAATTTAGAACCTAAACTGAAACCAGAACCATAAAAAAAAAAATGAGAACTAGAACCGTAAAAAACCAAAGATACCAGTCCCTGTCAGTCTTGCCACATATGCTTTAGGTAGTGTAATTATATGTATGTGATAATAAATATATATGAAAAGCGATGCAAATCTGAAATCAATCGAATCTGTCTGTAATAATAATTAATAGTCGATGACATTTTCTTTTATTGCCAATGAGTGGAGTTGATACAACACGGTGGCAAAGACCATAACAAATGGCGTTCTTGAGGTGAATTCCGTATCGAACCGAATTGATGTGTCATCGTATGCTACTAATCTTGACACGTACGTGTACATCTCGAAAATCGAACATTTCTATGGTCGACGAGTTTCTCGATAAACGGGGTAGGCGGTACGTTCTTGGTGAGGACACACTTTACTAATTCTCCAACACGTAATGATTGTGTACTCAATAACACGGCTGGAAATTTTTTCTGGCTTCAAATATCAATATTATTATTATTATTTTTTTTTTTTTTTTTTTGTGGTCCTCTGTTGCCATAAAGTTATAAAAAAATATTTCAAGAAATTATTTTTCATGTAAATTATCACACAGAAAACCAGTGTGAACAATTCTAAGTAAGACGTTTTGGGATTACACAAAACGCAAAATCCACAAACAACGACAGCTTAATCATTTTTGGTGGATCTTCGAATTTAATTTTTCCGATACGTCAATGATAATGAAAACATGACAAGTAATAATGATCAATGATCAATAATAAAAATAAAAATAAATAAAAACCGGACATACTTCGCACGATGGGTGTTCTTTGCACGACGGGTGGGATTCTATTGACGAGTGTATTGAATTTTAAAGAAACGATAAATAATTTCTTCAATAAAACGATTCTGAACGAGGGAAGTTAATAATATAAAATTAAATGAGAAAAAAAAATGTTTGAAAAATGTCCAACATTTTTTTTTTCACATTTACAAAATTTTCTTGCGCCAAATTCTTTCTTATATAATTTTCTATCTATGTTTAAATTTTCATATACTTCGGATTAAAAAATTATGGTTTCCGAGTCGTTTTTGTCAAATTTTGGGTAGTTTTTTCCAAAAAAAAAAATTGAAGAATTGAGAAATTCAAAAAATGACCTTTCTAAAGTACCATCTAGAGGCAAATCCGGTTTCAAAAAGTTATTGATTAAAACTTTTGGACAAGTATTTCTATACAAAAAGTTGTACACAGAAAAAAAAATAAAAAAAAAAAATTAAACATTATTGTAAAAACATTAGCTTCTTTACTTCGTTCAGAATCTAAACAAAAAGTAGAACTAATTTTAATATAATTTAAATGTGTTATAAATTATTTGGTAAATCGTATTTACTGCGTAAGAGAAGTTCAAAAATGTCCCTATGATATTCGAATATAGTTTAAAATAAGTCTGTCAAATATTTATATTAGCCCCAAATAGTAATCTTAATTGGTTTTTCACTTTCATTGCGACTTATATACTTCGATGTTTACTTGTAAGATGCGCAATTGAATACTCATATCTCGAGTAAATAGGCCCTCAGAACGACCATTTTCAGAAATTTCTCTATTGTTTTGTAAGCCATGAGATTCATTTGGACTATACAGAGGCCAGTAATATTGAAATTTTAGCCATCTATGATAATATTATTGTCTGAGGTTTACTGCGAGAAAGTAATTTTCCATCGTTCCCCTAGTATAGAAACGTTGGACATTAATATTTAATATAAACCCCTAAAATAAATTCTAATCTAAATAACTAATATTGTACCTATAAACTGTCCGTCGCTGCATTTTTGTATGCCACGCAAGTAAATAAATTATTTTTTTCTTGACCATTAGAACTTAAAACGGTTTTCGCGTGCCATCTCAGACACGCGTGACATGGTTCGCCATCGTTACTGTACACGCGCACCTAACTGCGTGCGGACGTGACGCGCGTCGTCGGTACATCCGCACCGTGCGTTAATTGACGCGACTTCTATACGTATTACGTCGTATATTAAAAAGATCGGAGGAAACCGAAATAATAAATTCGGATGGAACAATAAAATTGTTGAAAAAAAAAAAACGCGCGGACCGGATGTCGGGGGCTGTGATTGCGGGACAAAAGGCGAAAGGACGGCGGCCGTTGGGCGATTCGAAGGTAATAAATCGCATGTAATAATAATATTGTAATAATTATTGTTGTCTCGAATTAAACGCGTGGAGGAGACGATTAATCCGCGGGGCAGACTCGACTTCCGTTTCCGGTCAGCCGCCGCTACCACCGACGCGTCACAGTGGCCACGGGTTTCATTTTTCCGTGGACCATGGCCGACTACCGACGACGACGACGACGACAGATCCGCGTGGACGCCGCGCCCAACCGAATGGTCGCGGCCGCCTGTTGCGTCGCGCTCGCCATGCTCGCGTCCGTCGGCCGCGGTCACTCGGCCGACGGCCAAAAACCGCCGCCACGGCCACCGGCACCCGTCGTGGACGGCAGTGGACCCGCGGTGGACGCGCGACCGCCGCCGCCCGCGACCGTGCCGTGGATCGTGGACGGCAACGCGACGGCGGAGCGCGTGGACGTGTGCGTGTTGAACGCGTGTGAGGCGTACGTGAGGATGCGTGATGACCTGGCCAACGCGGTGCGGCCGATCAACGAAAAGTTGCGCGGCGGCGGCGGCGGCGGCGACGGCAACGGCGGCAGCGCGGAAGACGGCGTGATCGGCGACAGGGGTGCCGCGCTCCGAGCGCGACTACAGCGGTTGGACAGGCGGCTCCGGTCCGTCGAACAGCCCGGCGAGTACCACTTTTCGTTAATTGTTTTCATTTTTTTTTTCGTCACACTTGCGTTGTGAATGTGTAACATGATAATAGATGACTATTATCGGTCCAGCGGGCGGAAAAGTATTTTCCCACTCAAGGGCTAAAAGTTACTTTACAGCCCACTCCATGGAAAAAAAAAAAAAGATGTCCAAGGAATTTTATTAATACATGAGGTTGGGTGGTAAGTTACTTAACAGCCCGCTAGCATGAAAAAAGAAAGATGTCCGAGGTGTATTATAAATATATGTGGTGTGTGATAAAAAATAGTTTTTGTCACACTTACATTGAAAGTGTAATTTTCGATATGGGTAGATGCGATAGAAAGTGACTATTATCCGTCCAGCGGGCCGAAAGTTACTTTACAGCCCGCTATCATGGAGAAGAATAAAGTTGTCCAAGTAGTATTATAAATATATGAAGTGTGACAAAAAATAGTATGTGTGACTCGTGCTAAAAGGAAATTTCAGTCTTGGGCGAAATGCAGCACACGTCACCCGCGACTGAAATATTGCTCACTTCCCGCCCTTGTCATACAATATACTATTGTTTATTTATTTTACCACGTTACAGGTAAATACCTATATTTAGGGGGAGAGAACAAAATTATTTTACAAAAAAGTAGACGTTATCCGAATCCTCGAAAAATATTAAAAAAATAAATAAACACACACACACACAATTTCAAAAATAGAAATTCTTATTAAGAAAATAAATACGTTGCAAAAAATAAACTGATGTCGACATTTTCCAAGATTGTAACTCACGTGATTCTTTTACATGTTTTGTCATACCCAGTACATGATAACTGATATTATACTCGTAGATTGTAGTATTTGAGTTCAGGAGTGGTTAAGCGAGTGATTTTACACTGAAGTAAATTTGAAATTATGAAATAAATTGTGTTTATCGATTCAAAAAAAAATCCTAATAAAGTACCTAACCATTTTTCAATAAAGACATTTTATTTATTTTTTTATTAATTTTTTTGAGCACCAAATAATTTGTAAATAATTAAAATTAATAAAAATTAATTTGTAAATATAATTTTTGTGTCTATTAAAACTTTAAAAATCTACGTCTCAGTCATAACTATAACACAATTAACTTATTTTTGGTAAACTGTAGATTCAAATTATTAAATATATCACCTATATCTATAAATTATAATATTAAGACGCTTCAGACTCATAGTGCTATTAATGACAAACATAGATAACTTAAAAACTTTAAACGTCTTTCTATGTAATTAGCTCGTTGGGAATTGTAAGAAAAAATATCTTTTACAAAAATCAGAAACATTAGCAGATTTCACACTTAAACATGTAAATTTCTAAAGTCACTGTCTTCTATAGAAACAAAATGATGCATAAAATATTGCAATAGTTTGATATAGCGTATGTAAATTACTGTATATATAAATAAAAAATTACATTACTAAATCGTTAAAAATACCATATGTTTTTTTAGGATTTTTTTTGTTTTTTTTTTATTGGAGGGGGCCACGATTGAAATAACCTTTTTTCGAAAATTTTTTATCAGTCAAAATGTTTCTTTGTATCCACAACGGCTTGATAATCGGAATCTTCGATCTATGTTTTCAGTGTGGTCGATCTCGTCCAGCTACGATCGATGGACGCGGTGCAACCGCGGCCCATGCAAGTGCATGTCCGAAACTCACACGGTGAGCTGTTGGAGAAAGGATTTCGAAGAAATTCCACCGGGCCAAGTCCTACCGCACGACGTCGGTGAAATGTAAATATTATTATTATTATTATTGTTAATATATTGTTATTATTATTATTATTATTGCCATCGTTCGGAATGCCATTCAACTCGTCACGTTTTAGAAGTGCTACTGCAAAACGAAACACTGTATGTGTGTGTTGAAAAATGACTACACACATTGCACACATATTATAAGAGACGATAAACGAATTAGCAATCACTTATCATAAATTATAATTATCAACTATTATAGAAATACATCGAAATCCGTAGCTTTTTCCATACTTAGCCGTGTCATTTACACTACAGTTATTATTTCAATCAGTTCAATTGTTGTTCAGGACTTCATAATTTTACTTCTGCTGAGGTATGTCCGGCTTAATTTGTTTTATTAACACATCTCAAAACAAAGCGAATACTAAATGCATTAAAGTAAATTTTAACAACGATGTTCTCCGTAATTATGTGATGGTTGTAAATATCAAATCGAAAATCACAACTAACGATATTTTACAGACAAGTGGAGATATAAAATTGTATTATTATTTTTAATTAATGACTCCATTAATGCTCGCCCTTTATTGTAATACATAACCACTGTATCAAGGACTAGAGCATTACAGTTATATCAGTTATATTTTGTTCTGCACAAATGGTCATTTTTTTATTCTAACCGGAGTACAGTTTGGTGTGTTCAAGAAATGTTCAGCTATAACATATTTCCATTTCCAAAAAAAAAGTTTACCAATATTCACGTACTTATAATTATTATGACACAGTCGTCAATGATGTGTTGAAAGCATCGACTGGTATATTTTGGATTTCATTCCGATTCTGATTCTTAATTCTTTAAGGGTTCTTGAGTTCCAGAACCAGTAATTGAAATTATTTCAAATAATTTTTCAAAATTTTAAGAATAAAAACAAAATTAATATTTTTTGTAAAAGCCGATATTTTTTCCGTTTTCAAATAAAGGTCCGGGTTCTGTTCCGGTTAATTGAAAACTCAAAAATGTGGTTTTGGTTTGGTTTCGATTTCCAGAATTTTAGGGGTTACTGGGTTCCAGAACCGGTTCTTTTCGCTTTGGTAACAATCACTAGTCAGTGGGGTCAACGAGGAGACTTTTGCACGCGGCCAAAAATTTCAACCGGTTAACGTGCATCGTCCAGTGCAGACGTGATTCGCAGGCGTTCGGACGAAATGTAATTGATCGTTTTGAAACTGACGAATTGGCGGGTTCGGCCACGGGTAAACGTTTGAAATCGCATTAAACAACGCTGTTTACAAGGCCGAGTCGGTTCACGAAACGTTAGGAATGATTACGAGCGACTAAAAGGACAAAAAAATAATTAAATAATAATAATAATAATAATAAAACATATTAATAAATACGCTTGTCGCGTGCACGACTACAACAGGTGTGCGGTGTGCGCAATAATTGTCCGACACAGAATCGTTGATCGTGTTCGGTTTGTCTTCAAAAACTGCATTTTGACGACGTGAAATCGTCCGACCGCGGATCGGGTACAGGTGTTTCGTGTTAGGATTTCGCCGTCAAAACGATAACTAAATATTATTATTCACTTGCGCAATGCGATATCATATTATATTAATATTTTAATATTACAACATTATTTATCGTTATCAAAATCCGAAACGCGTACGTAACGAAAATCTCACGCGGGCGCGGACACGAGAGACGGTGGCAGTGAGAGAGAGAGAGAGAGAGAGAGTGAGAGAGAGAAAAAAAAACTGTATCTTTTAGACACACACCGCCGTACTCTTCACACTTGCACACGCCTCGAAACGATCCGTATTTAATAAAAACACATCACGCGAACGCTCGATATTGAGTAATGTTTATTTCCGATTAGAAGTAGTTTCTATTGACCTCTTTACTTTTTATCACGCGTATTGTGTTATCTGTTTGTTCAACACTGTGTCGCGTACAGCTGGTAAGTACTGTACATTCGGTGAACGCGCAACGGCGCAGTTAATAAAATAATATTTTAAATACCTTGCACCGACGACGGTTATTATTATTATTATTATTATTATTCAAACAATAATAGTTTATTTCGGAATGTCTATTACATATTATTATATAATATAACTTGTATAGACCACGAGATAACGGTTTAGATATTTTTTCTAATCACGAGTTTCAATATGAGATTACAATCTTCGTCGATTTCAATATATTATTATATGTAGAGTGGGAAAGGGGAAACTTTAAGTAGGTATCTAAAAGTAAATTTATAGAAATACAAAATCAAGTGGGCTAAAAAGCGAAAATAAAAAGGGTCATTCAAAATGGTAATACGATTCAGGTTTTTTTTTTGTAGAAATATGCTTGTTACATATTATAAAAAATAATTTGAAAAAATTATGGATCTTGATGCTAAGTTTAACATAACTTTAATCAAAGTATCTTATTAATTGATATTTTTTTAACAATAAAACGAAAAAAAATCGACTTCTATATTTTAAGATGGAACATGGAATTGGTGATTTAATATTTAATCTTTGTCATTACTTAACCTTTAATTTATTTCTAACTATACAATTCGTATTCTCAAATGTAAGTAATTTCAAACATAGATAATACATTTTCAATACAAAATCTCGTAAAAGTGATTTATTTATAAATGGATAATGATTTCCAGTATTTTCAAAAGTCAGTACATTCTAAAATCCATAGTAATTTATAGACATTCAAAGTTGAACGTTTTCAAAAAATGTGAATCAATTAATTTTTTATTTTCGAATTGTTTTAAAATTGAAAAAAGGAAACCATGGTGCATCAGTTGCCCATCGCTGATATCGAGTACTATAATTGTGGTAATTTTCGTTATTTTCGATTCTGACTGATGGACAGAAAGTATTTTTTTTATTTTCGTCCTACTCATTTGAAGAACAAGCGATAAACATTGTAATATATCTATACGATACGATCGTCAAGTCGGCAGAAAAATCCGATACGTTTTGAAAGTACATATTTATCAAGATTTGACTACTGTTCGCGTCGTGCGACTACGATCGTCATATTATTCTTTATAATATACTTACGTCATATTATAATCAAAATACGATTTTAATTTCACAGTGACCTGAGCACCAATCGCATGACGTCACTGCACAAAGACACGTTTAAGGACTTGACCAACCTGACGGAAATGTGAGTGTACTTTTTCCAAGTAATTTATATTGCGTATCATACACGCGCCTGAACGTCATGCTAAACAACCGGCACGCGTGTACGTTTTAGTGACCTGACCGACAACGACATCGATTACTTGCCCGCCGCCATTCTAAACACGCTGGAAAACCTCAAGAAACTGTAATGACGACACAAACTTATACCCCCTCATAATACCGAACCCTGATGTTAGGTAAAAGGGCGTAAGTGATTTCGACGACTGACCAGGATCGCACACAAAGAAAAAAGGTTTAAAAATGTAATGTGTTGATGAATTTTAGTAAAAACCTTTGTGAATATCGTATATGTTTATGAAAGTTATGGAATTAACAACAAAAAAAAAAAAAATTCAAAATTCAGACAATTTTAGCAATGTTGTTTAAAATCTATTTTTTCCAAATATCACTTACTCTTTATCCAAATGATTTCTAACATAGGTGCTACCACCACTTTGTTGTCATTTTCAATTTTTCAAAGGGCGCTGAAGGAGAGAAAGAATTATTTTACGTCCACTCAGTTTTTTTGAGTTTATAATAGGGTGACCATGTTAAAAAATTAAAAACAGGACCGCTTTTTTTGCAAGACTATCATATTTAAAACATGACGTATGATCAACCTATTTTATAACTTATTGCAGAAAAATACTTAGTTGAATACTACAAATGCCTAATTTTAAATGCGAAATTTACCCAAATTTCTACCAACATAAACATAAACAACATAAGCAAACAAAAGTAAAAATGTCATAGCTTTTTTTAAAATAAAAAAATATTGGGAAATTTTTGAAAATCTAAAATGGGCAAGGAGTAAGAAAAGGTAAGAAAACACTTTTTTAAACTAATGTCGCTGTTTAATAACTGTACATTAATATCACTTACCCGTTACAGTTTTTCATGTCTTATATATTTAAACTCCTAGATGCAGCGTTAGCAAATAATTATCTACCGTTTAAAACTATTTTTGCACTTCCATGCAACTCAACCAAGTCGCTTATAACTTTTACGCTGTCGAACAAATTTAACTCGTATCGCTAATGCCAAAACTTCCCGTTGAAAAATGTCGACAAAGATGATTTTTCTAAATTTTCTGATATATCAAAATGTAATTTCGACCAAGTGTTGCTTACGCTCTTTTACACCCATTAGGGCTCGATATATTATTCGTTATATTTACGCGGATTCGCAAATGTTCGTAATGGGATTTTTGCACACGAATTTTCAGACGCTTTCACCGGAACCACTTGGTCGAAGTGCCGCTGTTGTTCAAGCGAAACTCGAAATTGCAAATACTGTGAGTATAATATTATAGTCCATAGTACCCCCAAGCAGCAGCAATCACGTTTCGCAGGGACTTGCGTGCAAAAGAAAAACAAAAATATAATATTATCTGTGAAACATTATATTATAAGTTTATCTCCTTGAATGTAATGTAATAATATAATATTAGGTACGCGTTAAATATGACGTATTAAATTCGAATTACAATATCACGCGTATTGAATTAAAAATATTATTATATAAGAACTTCAAGGTAATTGATCTAAATAGTCTTTTAATAACATTAGATAATAACGAGTGACACGGATTATTATTATTATTATTATTATTAAAGATTTGTAATCGACCGAGACGAAAAACAAGAAAAGTAAATTCGAACGTTACGCGTGCGCCCGCGTGGCTGTGACGGTGGTTTAATAAATAGATTTCAACTCACGTTGAAACGCATACGTTTTTCAATTTCACAATGTAATATTTATCACTTGTACATTATATTATTATTATGTATTTGTTTTGCTCGTGTCATCGTCGTGTGATACAATGAATTCAATTATTCGAGTTCGGACCCGAGCCGCCTTTCCCGCGTAAATATCGGTTACGTGAACTAAACTAATCGAACTCGAAATGTTTTTCAATCACACGGACGTATATCATATCATTATTAATATTGTTATTAGTATTATTAGGTACGGAGAGGTATGTCCGGCATATCGTTTATTAATACGACGTTTTACTATTACTTCCTGATGATAATAGCACGCCGCGTCCACTGGGCGCACTCATTGCGACACACACACACACACGTTGTTTAAATTAAAACATTCGCATAAATTTACTTTCTATAAGTCGACGGTTTTATGCGTTCAAAAGCGTAATTTTATAAATAAATCTAAATTTTGAGATTTTTTTTTTAGAATTTCTTGAGCCTATTTGGCACATTTTCATATTTTAAGGGTATTAAAACTATAAGCCGTACATACTATTTTTATCAATATTAAAAATTATGTACAATGCTTTTCTTGAACTAACAAAATCAACAATATTGTTTAATTCGAATTATGTCCTCTAATTAACTGAATTTTACGTTACATTTACTGTTCATACATAATATAAATCAGATTGTGTACTCTTCCCCGACACTGCAAACAAAGTTTCATTTGTCACTTGTTATTCCATTTATCATTACTATTCTAATTTTTTTATTTAAATAAATCTTAAAACGTTTTAAAATGTTCATTTATACTCAAAAGCTGTTCATGGGTTCTAATAAGATCTCAATGATCGACAGTATCTAAGGTATGAACAAGATTTAAAAAATATATATTGCAAAAGTTTTTTTTTTTCTATTTTGAATGAATTATATTTGAGTGACATTTATGAACAAATCGATTTTTCAAAAATAAAAAATTTTTTTTCTAAGTAGTTTATAGATCAGTGTTATGATTTTTTCTAGTGTTATTGAACAATTACATAACACACATATGGGTCGTTTTACGTATTAAGCAACAATAATTATAATAATTATTTTAATCTAATCGGTTCTACTGCTGTAAAATCTTGTCGTCCGAGTGATGATTCACCGACATAATAATACTGTAACAACAGCGGTGAGGCGCAATTTCCTAAACACCAATAATAATTATTACAATAACACAGCTATAGATTAAATAATAATTACTGTTTGACGTTCATACAATATTACAATACATACATCGTACAATGCTCGTTTAACGAAAATAATTATTAAACACACCAGTCGTGAACTACTTTGCGACAGAATAAAAATATTGGCACCTACTCACTGGACGAAGGAGAGTTCGCGTATTATTATTATTATTATTATTATGCTACTACGAGATAAAGAAAAGTCTGTAACCGTACGATTTGCGAATTGGATATGAGATGAAGGGGGAAAAAAAATACGCGACGAAAAAAGAGAACGAACAGATAGTGGAGAAAGGCCGCGAATGAAATTTGTAAACCAGTTTATCGTTATATAATTCGTGTTTTTTTTTTTTTGCATAAATTGTTTTATTTGAGACTATGTGCACACATTCTGCATGTTAACTTAGCGCGTGGGCGCGTCGAAGGGTGTCGAATCATAACTGTAATATGGTAGAAAAAAACGAGATAAAAAAATGTGTGTGTGTCTGTGTGTGTGTGTGTGTCTGTAAAAGGGATTTTTATCGAATTTTTTTTTCGATATTAAAGCGATTTTAATGAGTTCGTACATTTTTATCACACAGGAAAAACGCATCGTGGCAAACAGAATCGTTTAAATAAAAAAAAGCTAATTTCATCTCTTTCTACACAGTCCCACGCGATTTATAGAAGTTATACTGCGCGTGAGATTATTATTATTATTATTATGCTACGTAATTATTGCTATTTACCTCGCTCGACACTGTACACATTAAAGAATTTGTATTATCGTCACTTCTCGGTACTTCGTCGCGTTTTGTTTATTTAATCGTGTGGTTTTTTTTTCCTTCTCTTTTCGACGGTTTTTTTTCTTTTTTTAATAATACCGATAAATCAAATAATAAAATATATATATATATTTAAAGAAAACACGTTATGTAATTTATACGGCCTACGTCTAATCTATGTATTATATTTTTAGAGGTGCAAAACGTGTGTACCGAAATATAAACATAAATATATTCCGAGTCCACCGTTCAAAACACTTTTGAAACAAACTATTCGTTTTCATTTGCATGTTTTTCTAAAAATACGTTTTTAAAAACACTAAAATTAAATTGACAAAATGTGAACACAACATGTGTGTACAAATTATGGGTATGGCGCGTAACACTTCAAACTAAATTACAATTTAATGACTAATATCATAATTATGATTCACTCTAACTCTATAAACATTAATTTAATGGGTCAAAACTATTTATTAAAAGACAATCGAAAAGACATATTTTCCAATTAGTGTGTTATTGTAATTATAATTTAATTCGTGTGACAAACATATTGAAACAATACTATTTTCACCAATTTCACCATAATAATGTATTTATTAACTGATTGTCTATTTAGTATCAATGAACTTATTGATCATAATTTTTGACGAACTATACTTATTTTAATTTCACCTTCAACAATGTTCTTTGTTTTTGAAAAGCTATTGAAATTTCTCGAAAAATTTTTTTTTTTTTAAAGAATGATTCAGAACCAATTTTAAATCTATAAAAATCAAAACTTTTAGATGCCTTTTACTAAGGAAAATAGTTTCACAGGATAAAAAGGTATACATCATTGTAAAATTCGTCAACGCTTAACAATTTTGTATGGTTTTGACACATTAAAATCGATATTTCTCCAACATGATAAGTGCAGATTATTGCGGTAAAAGATTTTAAAAAAGTGACATATATCTTGATTACAATTTCCGGAATAGAGATTTTCCATAGACTTCCGAGTGATGTTTACTCTTCTCCAAACGTTTAGACGTGACGACATGTTACTCGGTACAGAATTATTTTATTCTGTAATACCTACCGATAAATACATTTCCAGCTCCAAGCACAAGTGGCCTAACTTTGAGTGAAAATAAGGGATGAAATCATGTCTCTCCAGTTTTGTAGCTCCATTATTATTTTTTCAACTTGAAAAAAAATATAATTATTTTATTTTATTCTAACAACTATTGCAGCCTAATAAATATGATTTATTTTTAATATTCTAATTTATATTTTCTAATGATATTAATTGTATTGAGGGTAAATTTGACGCAAAAGTGCAAAATTCATATGAAATACATTACAACATTTCATATCTAAAATTATGCAGAAAATCTTTACAGGTTTATACCTATACAACACTGAATGCAATGAAAATGAAATAAAGTATAATTATAAAAGTTTAAATAAGTCTGTACCATATATCGTTATATTTATTTATTTATTTTTAACTTAAAACTTTCTACTTACTCACTTACTTTTGCCCAAACTCAAATTTTTACAGGATCAAGTGTATAATTGAAAAAAAAGACTCGTAATAAATGAACTATATAAAGTACTTGTGATTTTAAGTAATCTTATCTCGTCCTTAACTCATTTTAAGTCATGATTGATATTAAAAAATAAAGCAAAAGAATATTTTTTTATATTAAAATTTAGTTTTAATAGAAAAACAACTCACTGAAATATTACAAAACCTTTATAAGAACTTTACAATTATATCTCTTGTATAATATTGGCTTTCAATGTTAATATATTTTAGTAGATACCGATAAGTAATGCATAAAGGTGTGTACACACGTTGGGAAAAATTCTTAAGGTTTGAACTGCACAATCCAGAACTTGAGGATTTTCTTCAAGGTCAGCCTTGAGGCCTAAAGTTGCCTCAAAGGCCAATTTTTCCTTTCTGAAATTTCAAAAGAAAAAAATGCGCAGGTCGAATTGTACAGTTCAAAATCACGTGTGTGGAGGCACTGTTTGGTCTGCCTTGAGAGTCCTTGCGACAACAGTAATTTCAAGTATGTGTCCTAGTCCATTCTTAAATAATTTTGCCAGTCTTTGGGGCGAATTCTGAGTTCAGTTAATAGATTTATATGTGAATACGTAACCCATACATGTGTTTCACGCTTTTTCACACGAGTTTTTAAACAATTGACTGTCACCAAGCAACCAATATAGCAGCCATAATATTATCATCATCTGAATTTTCCATTACAAATAAAATTACATATAAGAGAACACGTCACAATAAACAAAAAAATTTTAAAAATATATTTTAAATAAAAAAAAAAAAATGTTAAAAATAGAAAATTTTTATTTTCACGCAAATCAAGTACACACGGGTTTACACATGGACATACTGTAAATACACCGAAAAAGACTAAATGCTCGAGTAATTCCCGGATGTGTAGTTAGCGTGTGGCCTTTTCTCGAAGTCGGATCTTGAGTAATTATTAGACTTGAGAATTTTCTCTATGTGTGTACCTACCTCAATAGGTGATTATTAACTTACGTACCACGTTTGTTCCAACTGACACCTATGTTGCCTCACAACGTCTCTGTGAAAAATGACACTCCCGGGCTCGAATTTCACAAATTAGTATTCTGTTGTTCCTTTGAACACCACGTTACAGTGACATGTCGATGAACCACATCAAAGTGCTGCCAGCGATGTTGTTTCAATCGACGCGAAATCTGGCGCTGTTGCATTTGTACGACAACGAAATCGAAGTGCTGCCAAAGGCTATTTTTAAGGATCTCAATCGGCTGGAAGACCTTGACCTATCGGCCAACTCGCTGCTGGAGTTGTCATCGGACGTGTTCCGCGGAGTGGTGTCCCTGAAACGGCTCAAGCTGCAAGAGAATCAACTGCAACAGCTCCCCTTGGGTAATTCCGAAATCTGATGATCCATCGCACCGAAGTTTGAAATCTAATTTAAGCGGTCTTCGGTGATATCCATCGTGATTTTTTGTAATATTTATCCGAATCAGTACACTGTTGGTAATTCGGTCATGTCGAATTTTGATTCGATTAGTTAAAATATTTGTCGACGAGTTTAAAAACATCGAAAAAAAAAAAAACACAAGAAAAAAACTATTAAAACGAATAATATTTGCTAAAAATTACATTTTTTAATAATAAATTCATAGGTACATTAGAATTTAGAATTTTATTGAATAAATACGATGTAAATATTTGAAATGCGTTACAATAAACAATTTAAATTATTATTATTTTTCTTTTTTTGTGATAGCTGATATGAAAACAAACACGTACTTAGTACGCACCTACAGTCTTCATTCTTTAAATAATTGATACAAAAATAGAATATACATAAAATAATTTGAGTATTTGTTACGATATGTTTCCTAATATTTAACTTTATCAAAATAATGTGTAATAATCGAGTGTCTTTCAACGTTGAAAAAATTAAAATATATTTTTAAGAAATAAAAAAACTCATAAAACATAATATCACATACCAAAATTAATAAAAAATGACTGCTCAACCAATTATTACTGAAAAAAATTATATAGTACTCAATATTAAAAAAAATTTCTACAAATTCAAACTTCGTAAATAACCATTAGAAAAAAATATGCAAATGTGTCGAATTCCGTGCTCTATAAATAAATATAGATAAAACTAACTGATAAAATGTAATCTAATGAACCGATTATAGGTTTTATTTCTATACAGTCGACGTGAATACGCAAACAAGTGCCATCGTACGATTAAAAAATTTGTACAATACACATGGTCCGTTCATGTTATTATAAAATAAATGTAGATTTTGCATAAAAATTTGTTTCTTTGTGTAAAACTCTGCTAATTCGATTTCTTCCGTTAATCCTCAGCTCAGGTGCAGTAGAGTCTCACTTATCCTAACTCTTCCCGGATTATCGATTATCCGGATTAAAAGGAATGACTTTTCTTTCGACTTACTGATTAATATCCTCCCCCCCCGCCCCCCCCAAAAAAAAAAAAATAATAAATAAATTAATACCTAAATAATACTTCTTCGTCTATCAATTAATATACATCTTATCGACATTGACATAAATCATTTTAAGATTCTGAACGAAGTTAAGATGCTAGTGTTTTTACAATGATGTTTAGTTTTATTTTTATTTTTTTATTTTTCTGTGTACAACTTTTCGTATAGAAATACTTGTCCAAAGTTTCGATCAATAAATTTTTGAAACCGAATTTGTCTCTAGATTGTACTTTAAAGAGGTCATTTTTTGAATTTCTCAATTCTTCAATTTTTTTTTTTTTGGAAAAAACTACCCAAAATTTGACAAAAACGATTAGGAAACCTTCATTTTTTGATCTAAATTTTATGAAAATTTAAATATAGATAGAAAATCATATAAGAAAGATTTTGGCGAAAGAAAATTTTGAAAATGTAAAAAAAAATTTTGACATTTTTCTAACATTTTTTTTCTCATTTATTTTTATATTATTAACTTCCCTCGTTCAGAATCGTTTTATTGAAGAAATGATTTATCGTTTCTTTAAAATTCAATACATCCGTCAAGAGAATCCCACCCATTGTGCGAAGTATGTCCGGGTTTTTTTATAATATTTATGTGTATGCATATGTACATAAAAAAATTAAAGTACGAAATAATAAGTTGTCCGGACTAGCGATGACCGGATCAGCGAGACTACTGTATCATTGTATAATTAACAAGAGTTAACTATATTTGTGTCCTGTAAAACTTTAAAACAGTATCATAACTGACAATGTCGATTTTAAATCACGATAAATACACTGACGTACAATGAAAACATATTGATAATTTTACACCATCGATCACGATTTTCGTTCAAATTTTTGTTTTTATCCCTGAACTAAACGCAAGACCCGCGGGCCGCATGTGGCCCGGCTTTGGATAATCTTATGTCTCGCGAGATTAATCACACTTTTAAATACCTAATGTGTGTTTATTTTAGAACAAAATATTTCCTATGTCATGAAGTTACGTTTGTATTTTATTTATAACAATGTTACCTAATTGGCCGACAGATAGTCTTTTGATAACATATTAAGAGTACAATAAACTACTTAACATAGACGAGTTGTTTCGTTTACGAATAATAATAAAAACAATAAAACGTAATTCATAATGTTTAAAAGTTTAACTTCATTTTTTATTTTTTATTAAGTCAAAATCTAATATGGGACCACATAATTTTGTGTGCGGCCAGCGTGATTATAATGCATTTCCGAAGTGGCCCGCGAGATCATTTGGGTTGGCCACCCTAATTATATACTATATAATATATATTTCAATTAATTTTATATTATTTTTAAATGGATTTCAAGAACTTAGAAAAAAACACTCGAACAAAATTATAAAAAATATTCATATTAATTTTAGATATTCTGAGTATAGTATATAAAAAAAAATAACCAAATATTATCGCCTACTAATATGTGAACTGATATAGTTGAAAAAAATCTGCTAGTTAAAATTCCAAGATTGGGTTTAGATTCATTCATGTATGAAATTTTAATAATATATTTTAGCCAGCCGTCAATATCGAGTATCACGGGAATTCGGAAGCAGACTCATTCCCAGTGTTGTCCACGCGAATCCGTTATTAAAAAAACGGATGTCTATTTTCACACTATGCAATTAAAGAAACACATATTAAAACATTAGAACATTGAAATACATTTTTTTTAAATAAAAATATCTAATTCATTAGAGTTTACAAATTAAACATTTAATTAAGGGCATTTAAAAAAAAAAAAAAAATAGGGTCCGCCTAAATTCGATTTCTGACTACTCTCCTGTGGTCGAGATATTGTATCGTGTGTTTTTTCTCAGGAGTGTTCGACGACGTCCAGTACCTTGAAGTCTTGTCGTTGCGCAACAATCGCATATCGTTCATTCGTCCGGGTCTATTCAACAACATGCGACGATTGGTGTACTTGGACCTGACCGAAAACTGGATATCATTGGTGAGCGGTCACTGTTATATTATTATACATAAGGTTGTTCGATTATTTTTTGATTTATAAATGTCAAAAACAGTCTAATATCAGAATAATTTTCCATAAGTGTTCATCACTGATTCAACTAAAATCGAATAATCGTTACTTCGATTAATCGAATATTGCTCGAACAATCTGGTGAACTTTCTGATTAAACTATTTTTTTTTTTTTATTATTATTGGTAACCAAATACTAAAGCTTTTCTAAAGAAAACCATCGATTTATCGTTTTACGTTTTTATTTTGTAATTTTGACAATCAGTTACGAGTATGACAATCGAACAGCCTTAAATGTACACCAGAGTTTCTTTACCAGATTTGATTGGATCATTATTCAAAAACTTTAAATTATAATTAGGGCCTGAATTTAAATGCCCTTAATAAATATCATTTGACGGCAAAAATGACCTACATTTATATACACATATATACACACACAAAATCAATTTAATCAATTAATTATTTATAAAGTTAAATTATATGAGATTCGAAAAATAATGGTAAAAACGAAATGACAAATGATGCAGTGACGATGAATTTGACATCTGAATACCGGATCACTATCACTTTAGGGGCTATAATTTATTTAAGAATAAATTATTTTTGTATTTTAAAATGCAAATGTATTTCAAAGATATTTTGAAATTCTCGATAAAATGTGTACATAACTCCACCCTCCCTCTCCAGGGTTTTATGAAAGATTATTTATATAACACCCACATGATTGTATCTCTAATCGCACCAATATGTATCCCACAGGATTTGTAGGGAAAGGATAAATTGGTCTTAACATGTCTGTCAGTTAAAGAGCTTAGATTTAAATTGCTTTATTTCATGAAATATCATATGTGTTGTAATTTGTGTGTGACTGTAATCGCAAACAGGACGGCTCTTTGATTGTTTAAATGTATCAATTTTTGTCATCCAATTCTGAATCATCCAAATACCCGATATTTCCTAAAACAAAAAAATATTTTTAAATTAAAAATATAAAACTGACACACATGTTTAATCAACTATGATATACCGAATACCACAAATAAAATTTGGGTGTTTTTACCTTTTTCTTTTCGTATAACCTGGCTAGAAAAATATATTCTTGTAATAATAAGCAGTCAAATTAAAACCAAAAATATTGGAATCCAAATCTAGTTTATTGAATTAGATTTTTATATTGAATTTTATTCAATACATTTTTTTTATTTGGTTGATAATTTTATTTTGTTTTAGAATTTTCTTTAAATGAAATCTAATTTTTTTTTACTTCGATGAATTCTATATTTCGATTATTTTATTCGGATTTAAATCCATCACACAGTACAGAAATTAATGTCACCGATAAGTTTGACTTTTGGATCAATTGTCTTCCTATTCAATCAGTATGATTATTATGAGTTTATTTTCCTTTTTCACAAAATCTGGTTCAATATTCTGATTTAAAAGTTCAATAGACTCTCTCAAATCACTGTATTCGGTAATTCCGTATAAAATTAAAAATGTTTTCCCTTTTTCAAGTAGACCCTATACAAATGTCTCATTTGTTCTTGAATAAATATGACCGTGCAAAGTGTAGGTACACAATGAAGACTATAATGACTAATAATTATAAGGGCGTGGATTTTGTTGCTTAGTAAATATAAATACAAAATTTTTTTGTGCGACTTTTTGTAATTTCCATTACAAATCTTACACACACCACAGTCCATAGTTAAGTACCTATGTGGTTGTATTCAAATAAATAAAATATTTGAAATAACCAAAATCTAAAAATATTTTCTTATAATAATTATATAGAAGCAGTTAAAGTTGGAAGTTGAGGGTCATGCTCTCATAGAACTCTATATCTTCTGAATGATAAGAAATACTGTAATATGAATTTTCAGAAATTATAGAACTAACTTTAGGTGCGGCGAATCAAAAACATTTCACTTCTTTTTTAGATTTAAAAAACTTTACGCGAATCTTTAATAGCATATCCACATATACCTATGCATTTTACGCACTGGGTTGCATAGTATTTTAAACCATAATATAATTTATCCGTATTTTTAAATCATTTTATACAAGAGGTTTTATTTCAAATGACTTATGCACACATTTTTAAAACTATTGTTTTAAATTTTCAAAGTTATTTATTTTCAAGATTTTACTTTCATTAACAAGTTGTTATTAAGAAGTCTCTTTTTTTTTCTTTTTTTTTTTTTACGCATTATTATTTATTTCTATATATTTTTCTAAAACCCTGTTTTACAGCTAAACGGGAACGAGTTTTCCGACCTTGTCGCCCTAAACGAACTTCATCTCGGTCAAAACTACTTGGACTTCATACCGGGACGGACGTTCAAGAATTTGGTCTCGCTGGAGAAACTCTACCTCTTCTCGAACAACATCCAAAAGTTGGACGTCGACAGCTTTCACGGTTTGAAAAACCTATCATCTCTGTTCCTCAACAACAACATCATAAGACTCATCGAAGACGGAATATTCGAACCGTTACAGAATCTCAAAAAGTTGTAAGTATAACACAGTATACCTACGCAATATAATATTTTTCGCATACTCTAGCATCCCCCCTCCTTCCCTTCACCAGTAAATGACCTAAAACTAAGAGCAGTCTACAATGAAGCTGAACCACACAACATATATTTCCACAACCATAACCTAACCTAACCTCTTATACTCCCCATAGGTAAATGAAAAACATGGAATTGTCATTAATTAGAGCTTGAAAGCGAAATCAAATTTCACTTTTCAATATTGGCTTTTTCGATTTAATTTCAAAATAGTACCTATATCGATTTTGAAATTTTCATTTCAATTTTGCCAAGTAACATTCATTTTTTCTGCTTTCAATTTAAAAATTATACATCAGATTTAATGATTGTATAGTTGCACAATATTGACGTATAAAAGAAGTTTATAAAATTATTTCAAACGATATAATCGCCCTGCAGACGTGAAATATGCTCGTTGAAAAATAGGGAATCAATAGTGTATTTTTTTTTTTTTATATATATAAAAATAAAATTCTGATAAAAAATTAAATTACGACTTTTCCAAGAGATTTACTCAATAATATTTAGGTAATTCACGAGCGCGTGTGTAAAATAAGACTTCTTGCAGGAATGATCGTCAAATTTTTAATTATTTTCTAAGAAAGCGAAAATTTATTAACTACTTCCTGATACTTCCTGCAGGTTTCGGTTGAATTTTAATTTATCGATTTGACATTTGAGCTTTTAAAAGTAATTTTTTCAATACAATAATATCGATATTTTAAATCAATATTTCACGCCATGTAACGAGTATTACTTTGATAAAAAAAAAAAAAAAAAAAAAAAAACTGAATAATTATCGATTTTAATTTCCTTTAATTTCAATATAAATTTTGAATGTCATATTTAAAAGGTTTTTCGAATTTGATCGAAACCTATTTACTTTTGGGTATCATAAAAAAATATTTCGTTTTTGATTTTTTTTTTTTTTAATGATTTCTTATGATTTTGATAAGATAGTATTTAAAATCGATTTTAAACCCAGTCACTTACGAATTTCAAACATTCTACACTTTGGCGTCAAAAAAAAATAAAAAATTATGCATTTCTAAGTTATACGTTCATACTTGTGACATAAAATTTCGTTAACATAGTTCGTAAATAATATAAATAAATAAAATAATAATATAAGACGTGTATATCATTAAACATTATCTGAACTCGCGTCGCCTCTTTTAGAAATACAATTATTATTAATTTAGTGTCGATAAATGATTAGAAAAACAAAATCATTACAACGATTTAATAATTATTATTATTATTATTATACGTTTTAAACTCGTTCTTATTACGATTTCGCTGTGTTACTTCGTCCGTGCATGGCAAGTCGTATTGTAACGATTAACTGACACATTCAAACGCATATTTTATTCAAACGAGATTTTATTTTTATTTTATTTCTGAATTTGTGTATTATTATATAATAATATGCATTTATTTATGTGATCACGAACATCATACTAATAAAATTATACGATTCTTTTGAGTCCATATCCAAATGAGACCAAGTTTCAAGTTCACGTGTCATTTACAAGGTGTAATTTATTGTGTTTTTTTACGCCACGGTCAGAGCAAATATTATGTGAAAACACGAAAATATAAACAAACAATCACGAATCAAAGTGTAACGCAGTGTTATAATACGGGATCTATGTAAATAAACGGTTTTTACGATAAAATAGATAGTTGTAAATAATAATAATAATAATAATATTTTTATCATAAAGAGTATTATAACAAAATCATCGTCGTCGGCATTCGATATTCGAATTGCGAAGTGGTGATGTAACGATAGCATACATAATAATATTATTAATAATATACATTCATTACAGTCGATTATAATATTATTTCCAGACACTAAACATAAATCTGCTCGAATCACGTACACCATAAAATCACTCTTTGTAAATTGTATAACATACAAACTGGTCTTAAAAATAACAAACAGTTATACCGTGATTGCTTTTATTATTTTTTAATTGAAATTCACAATCGATTTTCTTGTCGAGACTTCAATAATATTAGACTATTCTTTTCGATTTATTAAAAAAAAAAAAACAAATTTTTGGATCAGTGTCACCCAGAATATTATGTTCGCCCTCCCAAACATTCAATTTACAATAACTGTTGATTTTTTTTTTTTTTATCTGTTTATACCTATTGGGCACATGTTGAATGGGCGGGACACTTTTCCATCTAAATTAACCTTTCCCTTTTCCACCAATACACGTTTCCAACAAATTATTTATTGATTTGCATATTACATTAGTCATACGTGTAAATATGAAATCTAAACGATGTATAACCAAATGACCGACGGTTGTATTTCAATATTAATCGGTATAATAAAATGTTATTAAGCATTAATTATGACATACAAGTTAGATTAGAACATAATATAATAATGTAAGTACACATTTTTATAGTTTCTCGCGTGTTATTCACGATAGAATGTCGATTATCCGGACTAATTAATGTCAAGGATGGTTCGGTTACACGAATATCTAGGTAAAAAAAATTTAAAGCATTAAAATAATATTTTTATAAAAATATGAATTATTTATAAATTTTTAAACATTGCAGTATTAATAAATAATTTGGTGTAAAAGACAGATGGAAACGGGAAAGGTTAATTTTGGTGGAAAAGGTAAAGGTACGTTCTGGTTCACTATGGTAGGAAAAGGTGACAGCCTGTTGAATAGTTATTAACTTTGAATTGATTGGTAACGATAAAAAGCCAGATATGTGGGCTTGTAAGCTTTGTTTAATTTTAAAGAATCGATTTATAAATTTTTTTAATAAAATGATTGATCGCAGTTTCTGTTATTTATACATAACAATAATTGTCAGTTTTATAAATTATAATGAGAATCTTTAATATATAACAATTATTATTATTATTTAATAATGAAATAAAACCATGTCTATTCCATAATTCGTGTGAATGATTAATTTTAGCACGTTTTGAAATGTTAGTTTTCAGTTAAAAAAAAAAATAATTTCCAGTAATGATTAAAAAAAGAAAATCGTAAATATAAATTTACCTATATGTAGATAAGATTGGACACAATTTTTCGCGTAAAAAAAAAATGCATTGAATAGATTACATAATTATAAGAAAAATAAATCTGCCATTGGATTAACTTTTTAGTCATAATTCTTACATTAAGCCAACTTCTGTGAAAACTATTCCACGAGTAATTACATTAAGATTTCGATTGAAAAATATGGCTTTTTAACTGAAAATTACAAGTTTTATAAAATTTTTAGCTTTATGGTTTCAAAAAGCACGGGTATGTAAAAAATGCGCATATACTCTAGGAAAAAAATTAAAAAATATATAAGGGGACGACCTTCATTCAGCCCACCCTCCACTCCTACCAGTAACGAAAAAATATTATTATTAAGAGTAATTTGCGTATACTTAATACTTCAAAATAAAGTATGGTATATATTTTAGATTCTGAACGTAGTGAAAAAGCTTATGATTTTACAATGATGTTTATTTTTTTTACTTTTTTCCTGTGAACACTTTCGTATAGAAATACTTGTCTTAAAATTTCGATCAGTATCTCTATAGATCCCGAATCACACACAAATGGTACTTTGAAGAGGTCATTTTTAATTACCTCTTCCAACCTAACCAAACCTTCTAACTATTTAATGTCCGCATAAAACATTAGAAGAAACGATGAAAAAATGAGACACGTAAGTTCCTACACGAGAGAAGAAAATGAGATTTGCAAGTTTCTATCTTATATAGTACTAAAAATATTCGTGGTTAATGACAGGCACGGATCCAAGGTCCGGATGGGACCACTCACTTCACTCCCCCCCTAAATTTTGAAATGTATATCGAATATGGATCAATTTGATGTGAATTTGACCTATTTTTGTCTAATCTCCACCCCTCCTCCAAAAAAAAAATAAAAAATTTCCTGGATCCGGTCCTGGTTAACGACGTTTTGCATAAAAATAGACGACGTCATTGGTTACTCAAAAGCTTACCGCGATGATTACCGATTATCAGACCAAAACGTTCCTACGTTGCACAGCTAGTCGAGGGATGAATATAGATAGGACAGAATGATTCGACGGTGTCGAGGAGCGTAACGACGAGTGCCAAAACATGTGCAGAAGCTATTGATAATTAATTTGAACTTGAAATCTCGTGGTAAAAAAGTGGACCCAGGATAATTAGTGTAGTTACCTACATAATATGCTTTAGTTGCATCGTTTTTACTACGGTAGATAACGTAATTACTTGTATAACACGCCAACAATTTCCTCATACATAGCACATGATAAAATTGATACCTAGTTATGATCACTACTTTTGTGATAAGCATACTATTCTTCGCCACACTTAACGAATAGAGTTCTCCACTTCTGATTTGCCGTAATACGACTACACAACATATTTATATTTATATAATATTTAATTAATAATAATAATTACTGAATTATCAACAACCAATCAAATGCCGAAAACTACGAGCAACTTTGTGTATTAAGTAGTGGGTATGCGGTTTCCAAACCAATATAAGTTACAATAAGTATATAAGACACAATGTACAGACTAAAATATATCATACTTATCTATACAGTTATGAGATAGCATAAGAAACGTGCGCCCCAGACCTCAAAATATACTTTTTCTGTTGTGTATGAGCTAAAAATCGGATATTTTTACCATGATTCGCTTTTACTTGTTTTTGCGAAAATTAATGAAAATTATTTTTATAAAAAGAATAAAACCTATCTTTGAAAAATCATAAGCTTCTTCACTTCACTCCGAATTTAAAAAATAAATGATGTACATAATCAAATGCATCATCCTATAAATATAAATACAGTGGAACTTCGATAAGTCGAACCTCAATAAGTCGAAAACCTTGATAAGTCGAAAAAAATCGAGGTTCCACTGTAAATAATAGATCATATCATATAAATAATAAATCTCCCGTACACCCTAAGTCGTACACCCCCACACCACCCTTCCCTTTTTTAGGTTGGGAAACACTGTATTAGAACGATTCTCCTCTTGTAACGTTTTAGAGCACGCCATTGGAATGCGCTAATTCGCTACGGCCGCGGTTAAAATGTCAGTAACTTTTAAGACGAAATTCCGCGCATATTACCGCTTTATCTCGAGATTATACATACTCGAAATTGTTTTGATTTTCATAAATTATTTTTAAAACTCTTGTAAGCGCGCAATGCGTATTTTAATATAATTTACATTGTTATAAGTAGGTACGTATAGATAAAACAAATGCATTCATTTTTTTTTTTTTTCGTTATAAATATTTTAATTTACAATACCCACGCGTTGTGCACTGTGGTGCAGACACTGCAGCAGTTATTATTCGTTTTCATTAATCTCGCTTTGTGCAATTTTTTTTTTTTTTTTTCATAATCCGTCTTTAATGATTTTTGTTTCAGACACATAGACAGCAATAAATTTCAGTTCTTGCCCGACAACTGTTTTGCACACTTACCGAAATTGATATCGCTGAAACTGTCCAAAAACCCGTGGCACTGCGACTGCGCCATATTATACTTAGCCAGGTAAAAACTAATAATTATTACACGTGATATATTATTATTACAGATATATCTATGAAAATCCAAATTATTGCATAAGACACACACGACTGATTTATCGTCGTTTCGATATTAATAATATATACATAATATGTATCGTATCAATATTACTTGTATAAAAAAATCGAACAGACACTGAGGCGGCGTGGTGTGTGCATAATTACGAATATAAGCGAGGGTTTATAATATTGTGATGTGATTGATTCCATTCTCATGCGCGTCCGTCCGACTACATAATATAGTAAAATAACTCAATCAACGTGTGCACCAATGTCGTTACTCTACCTACGCGCAACAGTCGTTTAACAGGTGAATTGCAATGTTATGAACCAAAATAATAATATCGGTCGAGTGGACGAAAAATAATTCCAAAGAAAGTCACTCGTTCTCGTCGAAATCCGATGCAAAAACTTTTAACTCGTGTAATATTAAATTATTTCAACGCGCCGATTATTAATTATTGTCAGAGGTACTCGTTGTAACGTGGAAAAATCGTTTGTGATAAAAAAAAATTACTCGTTCCAATTTACATAACATTGCTACCGTAAGTATAAAAATCGATTAAAAAAAAAAAGAAGAAAAATATACGGTAAAAGTTATCGGAACCCATTGTAATTCACAATGGTTTATAATAAAGTTTTAATTTCAAGCACTGCAGAGAAATGAATAACATTAATAGCATAATAAAGATAATATTATATTGGGTGTCTCAGTACGAGTTGACAATAGTAACAACTATTAATCTATTAATAATATTTTATTTACTTTTTTTTTTTAATTACGCAACAGCAAAAATATGTATTTTTTTTGTTTTTTAGGACCTAAATTTTCAAATTTAAAATATTATACTTAAATTTAAAAACAATAACTAAAATAGCCGATTTGTGAATCTGATTTTTAGAAAACTATTGGTGCTTAAATCTCTAAAAAAGGTGAATCCGAAATTTCCTACAATTTTTTATGTTAATGAATAATATAAATAATATTAACGTGACTTAATATCAACAATTATTGACGTCATTATATCATCAATTATGATGTACTAATTATGAGGCATTAATCTATCCACTATGACGTATTTGACAATGTTATTCGCAAACTTAAAAAGCCGGACATACTTCGCACGATGGGTGTACTTCGCACGACGGATGATATTCTCTTGACGGGCGTATTAAATTTTAAAGAAACGATAAATCATTTCTTCAGTAAAACGATTCTGAACGAAGG
>JAIPRM010001465.1:0-37838 GCA_025469315.1 Stegophylla sp. TES_Ste_2020
AATGACCTCTTTAAAGTACAATCTAGAGGCGAATCGGGTTTCAAAAAGTTATTGATCGAAACTTTTGGACAAGTATTTCTATACGAAAAAGTGTTAACAGAAAAAAAAAATAAAAAAAAAATAAAAAAAAAAATAAAAAAAAAATAAAAAAATAAATAAAATAAACATCATTGTAAAAACACTAGCTTCTTCACTTTGTTTAGAATCTAAAACATAGTGTGTGCACCAGAAATGTTAAAAGTTACTCAAAACCTCAATTCACAAAGTAATTAATCGTTTTTTTGCTTTTTAATTATTTGTTTTCTTCGGAATTCATAATATTAAAGAAGAAGGCTGTGAATAGGTTTTGAAAACCCATAACCAAACATTTTAATTCTGGTAAAGGTTTTAAAAACAAACGGTTAGCACATAAAATCCGATCACCAGAATATGCACAAATCGAGCCATTAGATTCGATTATTTGTTTAATTATTTTATATTTTACTTAGTTTAAAGCAGTGTTTCTCAACCTTTTTACTGTGTCAACCCTTAAATTAGGTATCAAATTTTTAGCGACCCTTAAATATAAATTTTACATTTAAGTATAGATTACGCAGATTATAGAATTCTTACAGTATTAAATAATTAATACAATAAATATGATTTTAAAGAAATATAAAGCATCCATTTTATTTATATACTTTGTTATAAATATAATACATATAAAACAATTCAAATACTAAGTCATTTTTAAATTAATATGGCTTGGTAGTTGGTCGTTGTTGTTGATCTGAAATGATTTTTTCAATCTTTGGTCTAACAGAATTTGTTAAAAAAAAATTTCAGTCAGTATTCCCATTCAATTTATATGATAGTCAGAGGAGAAACTGTTATTTCACATAAATAATTAGTTGAAAATGGATTAAAGGTTTTTAGTGTTTCTAAGCTTCAGTTGAGTTGGGATACTCATTTTAATTTTTAACCAAAATAGACATATAATTTTAATGTTTTTATAAATCTGTTGTAATATTTATTCTAAAGTCGATTCCAATCAATATTGTTCTTCATTGACAATAATATAATATGATACAATGAGCATATTTTCATCTGATTTTAGGATGGATTTATATATTACCCTTGTTATATTCTGTATTCATTTCATAAATGTTGGTGACCTTAAATAATTACTTAGCGACCACCAAGGGGGTCGTGATCCCCAGGTTGAGAAACACTGGTTTAAAAAATGCGTGATGTCTAAACCTCTCTGGTTTGGAATTTAAACAACGTGTCTGAGAAATCGGAACACACAATTTTCGCTTTCAACAAGTAGGTACCTGATTTCGGCAAGCCCGTAGCCAGACCAAATTTTCAGGTGGGGCAAACAAATTTTAGGGGATGGGGCATTATATATAAAAACAATATTTATGCAATTTTTAATTTATTTACACCACTGACATCTCATTAAATGAACACAACTGTAATTTTCCATCAAATATCCATGTATAATAGAATATTTTGGAAATTTACAATAATACATTTATTTTAGAAATACGAAACGAATAATACTAAGTATTAAAAATAAAACTTAAATTAGAGTTTATTTAGATAATCATATGATGAACATTAGGGGTCGCGGTCTCAAAAAGAATGAAAACCGCTGAAAAGACATACCTACCTAAAAGCCTTTCTAATATTTTTTATACTCTAAGAGGGTGCAAAGATTGGGTTTAGGGAGGGCAACGCCCCCTCTGCCCCCCCCATAGCTACGGGCCTGAATTCCGGATCGATCGACAATAAAAATATTTTCAAACGAATTAATTATTGTTACATTTATGCGATTTCCGTTTACCGATTTGGCGGTATAGTTTGTAAAAGCTTACGAGATCTGCAATAATAATAATACTACTTACGAGAGTCATTTTCTGTTTTCTTTGCGTTGTCGATCTTCGCAGTGTTGTGTTGAACGTGCGCAATTCCGTCCCTGTAGAATCGTCTTGTCGAATGACGTCCCAAGACCCAAAGGCGTAGTTTTATATAAATCCGTTCCAATTCGGCTTCAGCGAATTATAATTTCCGATAATTAGCAGTCGTTAGATTTTCGTCGACTAACGGCGGCGTAACGATCGTTAAAAGGTCGTAAAAAATTTCCAGTATATGTATTTCCGACGGCTATTGGCCGGATATTCGTTAAAAACCCATAAGACGTGTAACGGTGACGACGTGAAAATTCGCGATTATTCCGTACTCGTTTCGACGATTAATAGTTTTGCAAAATTTCTAATAATTATTGTTTTTAAGTAGCGGTGATGATGAGTTCGATCACTTTACGGCGTATAAAGTTTATTCTCAGTAATTAATGGGTACCCCCCACGTAATATCTTTTATACGTCACATCATTTAGGGACTTAACTAAACGGCCGAGTACGTGTTGATTCCTATGCATCATCCGTTTATCTAAATCGCAATCGGTGAATTGATTCCGGGACAATTAAGAGGCGCGTGTGTACGAGTCGATTTTCTCTCATTGTGTCGTATATCTGGTAGTAATTTTAGACCAAAATCACGATGTAATGGGGGGGGGGTGGGCTTTTGGATCTGTTTTATATAATAAAAATATTATTATAAATATCCTTAACTAAATTATAAATGTATAATACGTAATTACCAGAGACGTATTTAGGAATTTTGCGCCCCAGGTCAAAACAAAAAAAGCCCCCTTTCACAGTTTTTCCATGTTTTTGGAAAAAGTATTGAGAAATTGGAAATATGACCTCTTTAAAGTACCACCTGGGTACGATTCCGGTTCTATAGAGATACTGATCGAAACTTTTGGACAAGTATTTCTATACGAAAAAGTGTTTCCAGAAAGAGAAAGAAAAAAATAAATATCATTGTAAAAACATAAGCTTTTTCACTTCGTTCAGAATTTAAAATACAAATGATTACCAGAATAATAATTTTATCACTATAATTTTTACTTTTTTTATCAGTCAAATAACTTTTCTTATTATATCAAAATACTCTCCAAAATTTACCGCCCCTAAAATTTTACCGCCCGGGGCCCAAGCCCCCTCTGGCCCCCCCTAAATACGTCTCTGGTAATTACGTAAATGCATAATTCAAAATTCCAAACACGTGGAGATTTTTCTGGTAGAAAAATATCCACTGGATTTTAAGTTATCAATGTTTAATGAGGTATTGATTGGAAAATTTTTATTTTGCGTAAAAGTGACTAGTATTTTAACGCATTTTAACTGTGAATGTATAATAAATTATGAAAAAAAAAAAAAAAAAAAAACGATGTTTGAGATTCAATCACGACCATTAAAGACGTATATAAATGAGTAAGGCTTTATTTTCAGCTTAAAATATTAAAAGTCGTAAAATATAAAATTAATTCAAAAATTCTAAATTTATACCAAAAATGGTTAAATATTATCAGTCTGTAATACATTAATGTTTATTGATAATTATAGGTGGAAAATTTCAAATATCTATTATCACTTTTAGAGTTACGACGAAATTTTCAAAACTGATTTATGAAAATATAATTTAAGGTAGAACCACTTGCTTCTTTACTCCACTCAGAATCTATAGTATATGTATATGTAATTATTAGGAAACGGATTTATATGCACAAAAAAATCTTAAAATATACTTCTAAAAATATTACTACAAAGTATGCATTTACTTTTAAATATGCGCTTAAAATTTAATTGAAAACATTTGATTTTAGTAGATATAAATATGGAACAAAGGGTATTACTTGTAAAAAGGGTATTTAGTTATATTCATCATGTTTCTTACCAATAATATTTTTAATCTTTACTAAAAGATATAATAAATCTGCAATGTATAAACTCATATTTAAACAAAATGAAAAAAAGATTTTATTTGACACTGAATTCATGTTTACCTTATTTTACCGAATGATCGTTATTTTATTAATGTAAATGTATGAATAATTGATGTACTGGCATAAGTGATTATTTGTGTCAAATTTGTGTAGCTCTGAATAAGAAAACCTGAAAATATAAGATGAAACAAAAAAATGTGCTATAAATAAATATTTGCACTGTAAAATTACAAGCACTAAACTACTAAATATAATAAGTTCCAAAATATTAAATTTGCACTTTTATCCCACTACCAAGGTACAAAAGCGCAAATCAATTTTGCGCTTATGGGCTATTGGTAAAAATAGACCTTATGCGCTTTTGAGTATCAATGGTCAATTTTTTTTCCGAATTTCACAAATAGAATACACCATCACTAACAGTAATCGCGATTCATAATATAAATAATCATAAATTGTGGACTGTAGTTATTATAAAAGGATATATACACCTGGTAAAAACCTAATATAATATTATAATAATAATGATCATGGACATGGTATTTAATTATGTGGTAAATAATAGATAGTTACTAACAGTGTTTTATATCTGATTACAATTTATTATTAAGATAATAATTAACGATATTAATTTGACTTTGTCGTAAAATTTCATATTTTTACCATTGATCGTAATCATGTATAATATGTAATAAAAATATATGTTACGGCTAATGTCTGAACTGTGGCTATTGTTGACATTAGCCGGTTAATGTTAACACTATCAGATTCCTAACATAAATTGTAAATAAATTTTAAACAAAACTGGCCAATCTTAAATATATCCAACTATTAAGCCAACTCGATCTGTGTGAAACTTAAAATATTATAATAATATCTTTAATATTATATTACTTAACATCTCATTTTTTCAATTTAAATTTTTTCTAAAAATAATATTCCTAATCTTACAATATTAAGAGGTTAGATGAATATTTAATATTAACAATATATAGTCAAATTTTATTTGTTAGTGGATTTTTAATTCATAAATAAAATTCATTACATTTAATGACACGTGTTATTTTTTCTCAATTTCGAATTTAACGAACTAAAGAAATAAAGTATTGATTTAATTAATTAAAAAGACTATTATTATTATTACTGACTATTATTACTTACCTACTTCGCAATAACATGGGTTTTTTTTGCTTCTTGGGTAAGATGTTCTTGGAGGGTGTATTGAATTTTAAAGAAACAATAAATAATTTCTTCAGTAAAACGCTTCAGAGTAGAGCTTTAGTTTATATAAGACAATTTTATTAAAAATTTATGAAGTTTATTTATAAAACAAGAAAAAAATATTTTGTAAAACTTCATTTCTCATATTATTGTACATATCTCTAACTAAATTTTCATAAAGAACGAATTAAAATTAAATAGTTTCTGAGTTGTTTTCGTCAAAATTCGTGTAGTTTTTCTTAAATTTCGAGACAAATATTGAGAATTTCGAAAAATTGTCTCTCAAAAGTACCACCTAGAGGCGAATGGTGATTTAATGGTCGAACATTTTGGCCAAGTATTTCTGTATAAAAAAGTGTTTATAGAAGAAAAAAAAAATTAAAAAAATGAACACTTTTATATAAACAGTAGCTTCTTCTTTCCACTTAGAAACTAAAATTCTTATTTTATATGTTAAAATATTATGTTTTACAGAAATATATTTTATGGAAATACGTGTACGATTCAGTTGCCGTATCAGCTATCAGGTGCATATTAATAATATTAATATAGGTATACTTAGCGTTACTTTTTTTAGTGAAGTTTCTATTTTAAAAGTAGGTGTAGAAAAAATTTCGCCGCTCTCTTAAGAAGGGCCATAGGTACGCCACTGAATTTTCCATAAATATAGGAACTCCGCCGGATAAACGGCAGAATGTTTAATCGTATATATTATATAATACGCAATATGATATATCTAGTCGAAGACGAATCCGAAGTATGATTGTGATGCTATTATAGTGAAGGCAGTAACGTAGCTGAAGCTCCACCAAGGAGGGGGCGATTTGTAAATTATTCTTAGCTTAAAATATTTTTTCATCATTCTTATAACAGAACGCTTGTTTTCTTTGCCGTCCAAATTTTTGACAATAATTGTGCTTTCTTACATTCAGTCTCCTCGAGCTTATTAAATAGACCATAGAACCATGTTTTACATTCATAAAATTAATAATATAGATATAATTCGTTTTTGCGTGAAAATTCGTAACTATGACAAAAGTCAAAAGTCAAAAGTCAAAAAAAAAAATGATATTACGTATCTATTATTATAAATTTATAAACGAAGCAGGTATTTCATAAAAAAATAATGTATCGTAATTTGTTTGAATCTTGTTACTTAAAAAAGTCATTGTTGTCAATGACAAATTGATTAAATTTTAACGAGCGTTTCTTAAGAATTTCACTCAAAATAAAATTTTAAATTAAGTATTATTCACTCGTATTGTAGTTACAAGTATCAAAATGTAATTACAGCAAAATCGCCTTTTTCTTCTTCTTTTTGAAATTGGTCCTCGGTAGATGAACGTTTATAATAATTATAAATGTAGTATAATATTACAACTCGATGAAAAAAAACCCCAAGAAGGGGGTGATCCACTCGTTGCCCTCCCCTCAAATATGCCACTGAGTGAAGGTATTATAAATTTAATGTAAACGAACATTTTCGTGAAAAACATATAATGTAAAATTTTTGCGTGTATTATATGGTTAATATCGTTTTAAAATACATATACATAATAATATATACAAAACATCCATCGTTATCGCTATAGATATATAATTTGCTGGTTTCATAGAAGATAAGGTGAGAATAATTAATATAATTTTTTAACAAGGATGTTCGGCTTTAATCCCTTCATAGGCTTGGTCACAAATTTCAGTCAGTCCGCGACTTTTGAATTTCGCACAAAGAGCCATTTCGAAGTTGTTCCACGCCGCGTCTTGGTCCGCGTCGTTATATTCCTAGAAAAAAAAAAAACAAGTTTGAAGAAAGAAAACCCCTAGTGATTTGCGTCGCTTAATATTTTGTAATAAATTCAATAAAACGATATCACGCGTACGTCATCAAACACGATTGTCGGCACAAATTTCGGTCCCGGCGTCTTCGCTCTGGTTTCTCTTTCAGCCTTCAACATCAGATTATATCCCTCCGGTCCGGTGAAACATTTTTCGATTTCTTTTACGCTCAAGTTAACCGCATCAACACACTGAAACATAACACCGAATGTCACTTGAGAACATTGTTATTGTTAATTATTATTAAATATTAATATTCCATAGACTATTATAAAATATAATATCTATACATGGCTACGAAGAAAAATAATATTTCTACAAAGTATATTCTTTAATACGCATTTATTATTGTATCAGTTCAGTGAAACGTCTATATCAGTGGTTTCCAACCTTTAATGAAAGTGGCCCTAACTTTTAAAATTTAACTTTTCGTGACCCCCCTCCCTTAGGAAAAAACACAATTTATTGCAAACAAGACTTCTATTTATTGACACTAATTCGGTAAATATGTATGGTCAGGTTGTCCTCAAACATCTAAATAAAATAGATTTTTAAAAACTGATTATTGTGTGACAATATATAATATTGTAAAAAATAATTTACTATTTTTGGTTAAAATTTTATGTGAAATTAATCTATGCTTAATGACTTCCTTGGTGCTGCACATTTTCCACAAGTTCTTCAACGTTTCGGTGTAATATGTTCTTTACTCATTGAAAGTGCACATCGCATAACGTGATAAATGGCGATGCCTGAAAAACAACTAGCGCAGAAAATCCGATTTTACGACTTCACAATAATAGTAATGCATTTTCAGATTTTTTTATTATAGGTTTATCTTTTAGCTTGTTGTGAGATTATTTTTGGGATTTTTTTCTTGAAAATTAAGTGAAAATACATATTATTAAAATAATTTTTTCACGACCCACCGTAAAAACATTTCTGCGACCCTAATTTGGTGAAGAGCCACGGAGAATTAAGAAATGTATCCTATAAGGAGTTGTCCACTATTATCGTGAAAATCTCTACATCAGGGGTTCTTAACCGGTGGTCCATGGATCCCCAAGGGATGCGTAGATGATTACTCGGGGGACCATGAAGTGGCTGTGATATGTTTCTTTTTAGGTAACTCAAAAATAAATTGTATGAAATTAATTCAAATTATGCGATGGATGAAGACTAAAATTAGAAACTGTTACATTTACACTATAAATTTGTACTATGAATTTTATTGAATGAATATACATATTACATAATATTTATTATTTTCGTAAGTACTAGCGGTTTTTCATATTTTGGTAATACCAAATATGTCCGATAATTTATTAGGGATATTAGTAATAATTTCTCATGAATTCCGCTACTTTAAAGACAACGGGACACACCATTCATAATAGATATAATATTTATTTATATTTAATTTTCTGGTTATAAGTAAGAATTCCTATTTTTGTTAGCCACGTCTAAAAAGTATAAAGACAAAAGTTGTGATAGAAATAATCTTATTTTTTTTAGCATAAAATATATTATTGTATAGTCTAGTACAGATAAATATTAGTATTATTATTAAAAAGTAATTCAAAATGTATTGTTTACTCTTTTTATTAGGGGGGAGGGGAAGGAGGTCCGTAGTTAAACTTTTTACTTGAAAGGGGTCCATGAACCAGAAAAGGTTATGCTCTACATTATAGTGGACATTTGCGAGGAATTAAAAAATATCCATTATAAGGACGCGTTGTAAAGAATCGGTTACACATTAAAATTAGTATATTTTTTTCATTTATCGAATAGGAAGACCATTAGGACAAGAAAAAATTTGAACCGAGCGTATTAAAGATTATATTTTAATCTTTGATATAGTTATTTTTATAACTTAAACGTTTTCAGGGTTATTACAATTTTGTACATATGACGTGTGTACCTGTATTGTGACTATTTATGAGAGGTAATTTTTTAATTTTGATACCAGTTTTTAGTGTCCACGTCCACTATTAGGAGTGTCCAGTATTGATAAGAGATTATAACCTCTATTAGGTACATACATTTTTGCACCGGGGAATTCATAAGTGTCCACTATTGGGCAGGATTAACCATTAAGAGGTGTCCATTAAGAAGTTTCGCCAGTGTTTATTTCAGGGGGTGACCGGAAGGTAGATACCTCCCCTCCAGAAAATAACTATACATATACACTATAAAGGTCCCCCCACGAAAATGTTTGATTCCCTCCCCCTCTCCGGAGTATTAGGTCTGAAATAAACACTGGGTTTCACTGTGACAGATTTCTTCGTCGCGGGATTTTCGTCTCGAGTTATGAAAAAATTTTTTACCGTGTTTTCGATGTGTCCCTCGATATGTGCGTCGTACATTGCACAATACGCATAATCGACTTGAAGTATAGGATTCGGTATACGTTTTAATACACAGTTATGTATCGTGTTACCGCGACATTCTTTTTCTCCGTGTTGGCACACAAATCCTTGGTCAGTGCTCTGAAATACGTAAAACCGTGTTACTAAAAGTCATAAGATACTGTAATATAATTAGGATAACAATTTTAGGAGCTAACTGTTTATTTGTTTGATTTAGCCCTTACGCCATTTTCAAAAAAATCTAAGGGGCTTTGAGTGTTTTTTTTTTTTTTTTTTGGGGGGGGGCTTAGCTCACTACTCCCCTCTATTTGCGCCTACGTTAAAAGTAAAATAATTTTTATATCTGCAGTATTAGGTACTCGTACAAGCTTATTGAATTTTGTAGAGTACATAATGTATAATATTGTATAATATTAAAATAATTCACTATACCTTTACGATTATTTTGTCATAATATTGTGAAAGCGACTTTAAACAATAAAATCTATTAATTAGACGTACGTAGTACTTTAAGCTTAAAACTATTTGGTATGAGTAACGGGATCATTACATCGAAACGAAATGTTTGAAGTTAGCCAAACACATTAATTTTAATTACATTAAATACCACTTTTTTTTGTTTTTGCTTTTTTTTTTTTTGTGTATTTATTAAAAACGTTAATATTCAAGATAGCACTTGTATTAGGGGTTAGTGTCCTGTGGATAAAGACGTTGGCTGACATTTTTTGTAAAAATAATATTGATTTTACAAACCGTCACATCAGGCACGTATACGGGGGAGGAGTTTAGGGGTTCAAACCCTCCCAGAAATTTTTTTGAAAGTTAATTATACATTACCTAATTAGTTTTTACTATAACAGTTCAAAACACAGATATTGCATTAAGTCACTTAGACTGCAGAGAAGACTTCTTAATTGCAGCGTTATTCAGTTATTGTAATATGTACGTATACTACTATTTTATTACCCCCCCCCCCCCAAAAAAAAAAAAAATATATTTATTATTTGGTAATATCTTTAATTTAGTTTTTAGGGGTTGAAAACTTTATATGAGCTTATACATAAAGGAATCTACTAATATTCATGTTTTCACTAAACTTGGTCGAGTTAATTATCAATTATTATATGTATTAAGTTGGTAATTTTCACCAACAAT
The DNA here is from genome assembly GCA_025469315.1 of Stegophylla sp. TES_Ste_2020. Classification (NCBI taxonomy): domain Eukaryota; kingdom Metazoa; phylum Arthropoda; class Insecta; order Hemiptera; family Aphididae; genus Stegophylla; species Stegophylla sp. TES_Ste_2020. The sequence continues at coordinate 10,417 of JAIPRM010001465.1, forward strand.
TAATTCGACACGGATTATTCCTTTATAATATTGTTAGTAAATAATTTAAAATTTAAACAATTAATTGCGAAAACTTCACCATAATATAAACAAAAGAAAATTATAAGAAATATATAAAAAAAATATGTATTTAGAAATTAAAGTTTTTCAAGGCATCTTTTTGTTATATTTTTTTGGAACTCAGAGAATTCTAGATTCTTAGAAGCTATAGACTATAGAGTATAGACTATAGTGTTTTTACAATGATATTTATTTTATTATTTTATTCAGTGAGCACTTTTTCGTATAGAAATGTTTGTTAAAAAGTTTCAACCTGCAATTTCACGAATCAGGATTTGGCTCTAGAATCTAGATGGAACTCTAAGAGGTTATTTTTCGAAATTTTTAAAAATTCTCCTCAAGTATGACAGAAACGCCTTAAAAACTCTTTTTATTTTTTTTTTTATCGAAATTTTATGAAAATTTAAATATTTAGACAATAATATGAAAAATATTTTGGTGAAAGAAAATTTTAAATATGTGCAAATTAAATTTTCTATAATGTATTTTCTAATAATTTTTTCTTCACAAATATCAGTTTTTCACCTGGTCATAGTTTTTTTTTTAATATTATTTTTAGAATTTCATTCAATTTTATAAAAAAAAAATACAGTCAATATCAGAAAAAAAAATACAAATACTTTTTTTGAATTTTTCGATGAAGAACTCTGATTGGTGTCTATAGCTAGACCGTACATGAATTCAAATTTCACGGAAAAGGGTCCAATAAGACATATATTTTATTTTAAATCTGTGAAATAATGTTTTTATTTTTTTATTTTCTGCTGATCAGTTTTCATCAAATTGTTAAACAAGGAAAAAAGGTCATTAAGTTTAAAAATTAAAAAAAAAAAAAAAAATTATCATTTATCTGATTATGATACATTATCACATACAGCGTCAGATTATATGTTATAAAATTATAACACTAACTAGGTATATTGATTGTACAATTGTATTTGATCCGCGTTAGTTTTACTGAACGGTAGTGTTCGTAGTGAGAATGAATTTTGAAAAAAAAAGAAAAAACAACTACAAATTATATTTATTTTGTTTAACAAACAAATGTATTGAAGTAGAGTTTTAATATTTATAGCGTGAAACGGCCAGCGGCAATTAGAAATAATTTTATTTTTTTAAATTTATATGAATTTATAACGATTTTAAATGTTTTAACTGTTTAAGTAGAACGTTATATTTTGTATTCGTTGTGATTTCACTAACTCTTTGGCGCTTATGACATTATATACATATAAGCGCTTATGTTTTAGTAATTTTGGCACAAATGAGAGGTAGTTTTTGTATATTTGGCTCTTATGTCGTGTATGCAGCCCATGGACTGTAGTCATTCTTCGCAAAATCGTATGGTGATCCATGGGATATTTGGAAAAAATGACCTGTTATAAAGTGTATACAGGGTAAAAAGTATCTGGAAAAAAAGTACCGGAAAAATGAATGAAAAAATATTATGTAATATTAAAATAAATTATTATTTTTAGTGTGTACTTTATAAATACAATACAGTCGTGTACGAAAAAGGCATTTTCCATTATAGATATTTATCTACACATAATATTATATTTGATTGCATGTAAGTTCACATAAGTATGTAAAATTCTAAAATTTTAAATTTCAAAACTTATAAGTCAGGCGTAACATCCAACTATATGGAAACTAATTAGAAAAATGAGATAGGAAGTCGGATCGGATAGCGATAAGTGAAATTAGCGAGTGAGCAAGTAAAAAAAAAAAAAAAATAAGGTAAAATACAATATTGGTTAAAACATTGTGTGAACGTTTACCTTAAAATATAATTACATTAGTCGAGTTTTTTTGTTAATACTGAACGTAACATAAGAAAAAAAGCTCATTTTAAATTGTAAAATATAATGTCATAAATAATAAATACCTTTTTTAATTTTAAATAATTTTGTAGTAATTAACTTTAAATAATTTAAATATTTTACTACTAAACATTTTTAACTTTTAACTTTAATAGTTCAAAATAAATTATAATATATTTACATTTATTGGATACTACATATTCCGGGTACGGGGTAGGTATACTTTTGAACCGATACTTTTTTCCGGATACCAGTCCATGGCACTCCGTTCTGCGGGGGAACGGAGTACTCCGTTCCCCCGCATCCTCTCCCAAATCGAGCACTGCTCTAAAATGACGCACCACCATGACGTCTCGATAGACGTGTTTTTCGTGTGCTTTGAAATAATTTCCATATTATTTACGTTTGAACATAACGAGTACGTATGTCAATGTCACGCTTAATTTAATTTTAATCGATTTTACTGTCTCTTGGATGAAATCGGCGGTCTCGTCGATAATAACAATGGATCGATTAAATAACATGCGTATATACATAGGCGTGGACACGGGGTGTACAGGGTATGTAATTGCACACCCTGCGAGCCACATCTAAGTAACTAAGTAATGACTTTTATGGATTTATTTAGAAAAACAATTTGGTTCATTAATAATAAATAATTATTTACGGGCAAGAAAACATCATATGAGGAATCTTTTGATAAAATTTATTTTACTGAATTAAGAATTAAATGAATGTTAAATACCTAAGATTTGAGAATTGAAAAAATACCTTTTATTTTACATTAAAATAACATTACATTATGACATTGAATAGTAGCTATCATACAAATATTTAAACGAATATAATAAAATATTTGATAATGATTTTTGAAATTTTTTTAAGGCTGTTGGACATATTATTTATGAGTAAGCTTGTATTACATTTTCAGTTTATGTTATCAAGAATATAAAATTTTATTTGAAAAAAAAAAATACAAAATACTTGTTAATTTAAAAATTTTATATTTATCCCAATAAAGGTAAATTTTTTTTAATATACATTACACTATTGTTGATAATGGGTAGACATTTAAAATTTCTAGTTAGTACTAATAGTTTTTGAGTTACAATTAAATTACAAAAATCACTATTATTAATATCTTATTTGTGTCATATTTAATATTTTTGCTTAAATTTGAAATAGATTTTTTGGAAAATTGAAGAAAAATTATTTCAATGAAGTAAATATAATAGAGTAAAAAGTTGCTGGACAAAACTATTGGATTCGTTTTACTGCTAACAAATAAACAACATTGTAAAGTCACTAGTTATTTCGCTCCACTCAGAATATAACTTATATTTTTTTTCTGTTTTCATTAAAAATGTATTTTATGTGCAGTTAAGGTTTTGGGAAAACTGTAAAGGGGATGATTGTACAAATATTTTACTTGTACCCCCTGCTTAATATGTCTGGTTAGGTTACTTACGTAAGCTTTACCGAAGGGTACCAATTGTAAATCCACGTAGTCTGCTACTTTACAGTAGACCGGATGGAGACTTTTCGTGATAAATGTGTAGCTGTCCGGACAATGAGACTCGTAGAAAACGGAGACTTTCAACTGTGAAACGAAAAAAGCGAGCGGTTAACTAGTTTAACAATCAATAATTATTGCAACAAAGTTTAGTACGAAAAAGTCATAGTAGCGCCTTGCAATATGAAGGGCTGGAAGTAATCTACTTTTTTTAACCAAAATTAATTTTTTTTTTTTTTTAATAGAAGTCACTCTTGTTACTTTATCTGAACTTGTCTAATCGCATGCAGTATTTAATTTTGAAAATATTTGTTATTTGAGGCGTCCATAGGTGCAATTAGATGGAGGCTTGAGGGGCTAAGCCCCTTCAAAACTACTCATAGCTTCCCCAGAATTTCTAAGAATTATATTAGGTTAAAGCCTTTTTGGGGGATTAAATTAATCAAATAAACATATAAGCCCCCTCAAAAATGTTTTTCAAGTTGCGCTGATGGAGACGTCTAGTTTCAAAACCAGCTATAAAGAATTTTCGAAATTTTTCAGAAACAACAAAAAACGAAAACAACGTAAAATACTTTGTCTATAATGTTAAAATAAATATGAAATCAAAGCTTTGAATGGTACAACATATTGTATGTGAAAATATATTTTGTAAAAATATTATTACAAGAGTTAAATAAATTTACAGTTTTGAAATGGCTGGTTTTGTTGTGAATTTAAGCATATGGCTGTTTTTGAAACCAACAATTTAATTTTTTTTTTTGCTTATGGCTGGTTTTGAAATTGACTTTATGAGATAGGTGATTTTGAAACAAACACTGGAAAATTTAAGAAATACAAAACATTTTGAATTTTATGTATATAATTACCTAATAGTAAAAAATAATAACCAAATAGAACTTAATTATAGTTAATACTAATTTCATGAGAACTAAAAAAATTTGAGTACTATTATCGCAGCAGATAAAAACATGTGTGTTTAATTATAGCTTGATTTGAAATAAACATAGTTAGATGGCTGGTTTTGATACTAACCACAATTTTCTGTCCTCATTTAATATCGATTATAGCCTTGTTTGATGTTCAATATTTTTACCAACTATGTAATACAGTGTGAATGTTTGGAAAGTTAAAAAAAAATCCATTTTGAAAAAATTATCTTTTAGCTGGTTTTGAAACTAGAAGCCTTATTTGTCGGACGATTAATCTGAGTTTCTAAGTCATTATTTGATATTTAATTTTGCTGATTTTGTTATTATCAGAATTTGTTTTTTTGTAATTGTTTTATTGAAACGAATTGGTCAAGAGATTTAAACGAATTTTTTTTTTAGTTGCTTTGCAAATACTTAAAAAACATTTTTTTTTTTATCACTTTGATATTACATAAATTAATAATATTATATTATGTATGTGCTTACCGGTGCCGCTCGTTTGGTCTTGTTGGCCGATATCGTGGCAACGGTGGCCGCGGTGGCGATTAGGAAAATCAGGAATTTCATAGTTTTTGCCGCCGTCGAAAGTGTGTACGTTTGTTGGAAGCTCGGCGGACGGACTGATGACGGACTGCAGGACGTGCCGTCGTCCAAACGGTGTTGCAGATGTTGTACGTTTTTTGCGGTGTACCAATGTACAACAACGTTGGTTGAAGTAAATCGAAACCAGTTTTCACATCGATTGCGATTACGCGCGCGTACAAGTTACAGCTGTTGCTGCTGCGGTGAGCGTATTATTATTCGTGCGCGATTCTCTTGCATAATAAAATGGTCGCGCATGACCCCCACGAACACGTCGTCCGCGCAGTGCCTGTTTATTATAATGTTATTCATTTAAATTTTTATTTATTTATTTTTTTTTGTTTAAATCGCTTACGATGAATCGGTGGCGGCGGTCCACGTGACCTCGTTCGGACCTGAACGCTGCAGTTTATGTTTTCGAGTTGTATAACCCCGTATAATTTGCGATATCCAAAAACTTAGCGCTCGATTTTGTCGTCGAATTAATTATATATTGTCACCTTGTTTGTAATATACCTGCGGCCCACGTCTGCCGGTGGGGGGACGCGCCGCTCCAAATCCGTTAACCGTGACCGACACGACGAATAATAATAATATGTAGACGCGTCTACACGTGACAATTTTATTGAAATATATTACTATTATTATATAACGTTCGTGTACACACCAGTGATTTCCAGCTTTCTTTCACTCAATGCCCCCTTTGACTCCCGAAAATTTCACACCACCCCTTCACATCAATTTTTGATAATCGTTATCATGGTCATAAATTACTTAATAGACTTTCAAAAAACAGATAAATCTTGTTTACTTTTTTTTATAAAAAAGAAATATATTTAACACAACTAAATAATGTTTACTCATAAATTAAAATGCCTACTAAATATATTTTTATACTGACACTTCGCTTGTACAAAATAATTGTACTAAAAATACTTATGTGACTAATGAATGCCTTGAAGTCGAAGTTTCCTACTAATAAAATTATTCCTCCTGGATAAAATCCTTCTTTTCACGTAGTTCTAATCTAAAAAAAATACATACCTAAAATGTAATCCTGTAGTCATTGTTAGTAAAAACTGATGAATTTTTTTTTTTTCCGCAGTTATAAATCTAGAATGGAATATAATTTACACTGCCCTCTTTAACATTAAAAAAAACGTCCAAAAAGGGACGGTAGCGCCCACGTTGGGAACCACTGGTGAACACGGTGCGCGAGATGAGCGACAAGACCGCGCCGAGATGAACTAAATACGCGCGCGACATTACGTAGTGACATCACGTTTACACGGTCTATTTTTCAACGATTAAACGATTCAAAGTGTTTTGAATAATCCGCGATAACGTTTACTTGCACAACGTCGCGGTTAATGATCTCGTTTAAATATAATTATTAATTACGGGGATCTGTGTCGTTTGATTAATTATTGTGTCACGTTCATCGAGATAACCGCTTACACTGAGTCACCGAAACGCGCAGTGTTCTTTTTTCTTTTTCCACGCAGCCGCAGTGTTCGAGTAACGACGTTTGTTTTTCTCGACTTAATTTCCCCCAGAGAAAATTTCCATAATAGCCATTTCACACATTGTTAAATAATTATTACTGATTTATACGTTTTAAATGTGTTTTTATGCGTACATATAATTGTATTGATATGTATTGACTTCAAACCATATAAAAAATGTAATGATTGTTATTGTTTCGGTCATTTTAATATACCCATCGGTGTTACAATAACAAAAACGTAAAAGCAAGAATATACTTTGCACCACGGATATTCTTCGCTCTTCGGGTCAGATACTTTTGGTGGGTTTGTGGAATTTAAAAGAAACGATAAATCATCATTTCTTTAATAAGACGATTTTGAACGAAGGAAGTTAATAATATAAAGACCAATAATAGTCGTAATTTTCAACTCACTTACTAAGAGTATCTGACCCGAAGAGTGAAGAATATCCGTGATGCGAAGTTATGTCCGGCTTTCTTGCTTTTATTTTACTTTTTTGATCTAATATGTAAAGGAAAAAAATAAAATAAGAAAAAAAAAATTAGAAAAATGTCCAAAATTTTTTTTTCACATATTCAAAATTTTCTTGCGCCAAAATGTTTCTCATATAATTGTCTATCTATGGTTAAATTTTCAAAAAGTTTAGATCGAAAAATGATTGTTTCCGAGCCTTTTTTGTCAAATTTTGAGTAGTTTTTCCCCCTTCAAAAAATGAAGAATTAAGAAATTAAAAAAAATGGCCTCTCTAAAATATCAACTAGAGACAAATCTGATTTAAAAAAATTCTTGCTCAAAACTTTTGGACAAGTATTTCCATACGAAAAAGTGTTCACAGAAAAAAAAAAGAAAAAAAGAAATTAAACATTAATGTACAGACATTTGCTTCTTCACTTCGTTCAGAATCTAAAATTATGAGATATTTTAAATATGCCAATCTTTTAAAAATACTTAAACAGTCATAATAAATATTTACTTGGTGGTACACCTTGTTTATGTGTATTTCATTTATTGTACTCTAAAAAATGCCTTTTTGTGTTGCTATATTGATAATTTTGTTATATCGCGTTCAACTTGAACGTTACACTTCAACCGATCTAATTCGTGGGAAAGAGAAGGGGGTAGAAATTGATGTAGTTCACAATTTTTTTTATAAATTATCAATTTTTTTGTGAAATGTTCAAATAAACTTCAATATATTCCTAAAACTTATCATTCTGCCCAAAATATTTTCTAACCTTTGAATTTTTTTTATATGCTCTAAACATTTTCATATATGAGTTCATAGAAAAATTAATCAAAGTTCATCCATTTGAAACTGTATACTCTCAGTAAAATATATGCGAAAACATACTTTTCGCCTTGGATATTCTTCGCTCTTTGAGTGGGAACTCTTGTGGGTATATTGAATTTTAAAGAGACGAAAAATCATTTCTTTAAATAAGACAATTCTGAGTGGAGCTTCAGTTAATTCAAGACAATTTTACTTAAAAATTACAAAGTTTGTTATTATAATGAAAAAAATTTATTTTTTACTCGGGCAGTTTTTTATTTCACTGTTAACTAAAAAAAAAAAAAATTTGAGAGAAAAAAGTGTTTAAAACAAAAATTTCCAAAATTTTTTTATATTATTGTCCATCAATTTTTACATTTTCATAAAGTTTGGATAAAAAAAGACAGTTTTCGATTCTTTTTTTGTATAATTTTTGCAGTTTTTCCAAAATTTTGAGATAACTATTGAGAATTTCAAAAAATAATGTGTTAAAAGTGCCATATAGAGACAAATCTTAATTCAAAACGTTGCTGGTCGAAACTTTTAGGCAAATATTTCTATACAAAAACGTGCATACAGAAAAATTGAACATCATTGTGTAAATTCACTAGTTTTTTCGGTCCATTCAAAATCTAAAATCCGGCCTCTAAACTCATAAGCGTTTTTCAGCCGAAATAAAATTTTAGTTTATAAAATACAATATTATATTATTATAGTAGTAACTATATTATGATAAAATCAGATGTTATAATACGATTTACGATATACGGTTGATAAAAGTTGTTTGCTATCTATATAATTATTATTATTATGAAAACACATTAATCTCGATCGCCGTTAATGCCGGCCGTGAAGGTGTTATGTGCGGATAGTGAAAGACAGAAAAAAAAAAAAACAGTGGCAGTTGAAATTTTGCAAAGACGTTAGGAAACCGGTATATTATTATTTTAAAATATTATTGTGTTTTTATCTCGAGAGCGTTCAAAGATATTCTTAGTCTTCAGCAGACACTGTTAATATGCGAAACATAATTTATGCTAATACGAAAACACCTTATTGGCGTATGACTGCGCCGCGATACGGGTTTTGCGTGTATCGGGTCAGTGTTGTTGACGTTCCTTTTGCACTACGTAAGATTCCTTGTTCTATTATAATAATAATATTATAAAGAATTCTTTCACTGCATGTTAGGCTCGTTTTACTTTTTTGTTTCACATAATATTTACACGGACATCCGTTACGTTATTTGGTGGATTTTTCTGCTCCTAATTTATTTTGTTTTTATTTACAAACGTTTTTTGTCCGAAATGCATGCGTTAAGTAATTAATTTTGAATTGTTCTTTTTTATCACAAAAAGTTACTCAGTATTCTACACATTTTTTTATGTACTTACTCATAAGCAAATAACGATAACTTGTTCTCCGTTGAATAGCAATACATAAATTTACATAATTTTTTAAATTTTAATTTTAATTCACTCAATTACGAAATTTAAGAAACTTGACGTGATTTGATAAAAACACATTAATTTACAATACAATTTCCTATAGTTTTCATATTCAAGGTTCGTTGCTTATAGTTATTGAGTTTTGCAGATCTATTCTAAATTAATATAAAAACTAGATTTTATTAATTAAGATGTTAAAAATAAAATCAAACGATAAAACTTGAGGCCCCTTAATACTAATGGCCAGACACATACACAAGAAGAGGAGGGGGGAGAGTTAAGGAGTTCAAACTCCCTCCAAAATTTGAAGAAAATGTATAAATGTATCAATATGTTATTTAAATTTGGATTACATTATAGATATATTTCATAGATTCACTATTAGTTTATTCTGGTCTGTGATTAATTGCATATCAAAATAATATTTTATTTTGTTTTAAGTTCTTATATTTTTACCACTAATTATCAATTTCATTTTTTAAAAGATATGTCATTAGTTATCACGAAAAACAATGCAGATTTCAATTTTAAAAATTGTGTTTTAAATAAGAATGAAATAGTTGTACAACTAAAGTGATGCTAATATTCCATTAAAAGTACAGAGTTCTTTTAAAGTTCCTTTAAACCTTAACCAAAATATTTTTTTTGTGAACGCGTTTGCTAGAAAACACGGACACTTACTTTTCGTGCCTAATGAGAAAACACCACTGGATTGGTGAATTTGCAGGTATGAAACTAAATAAAAGTAAATATAATCGATTATTTCATTTTCTCATAAAAAAAGAAGACATTTTTGATTTCAATTACCTATTAATTTATTCAATCTTATTTAAAACTTATTAATTTAATAGACGATTTAGGAGTATTTTTTGATACAAAAAGTGAGCATAATTATTGAGAACTAATCGATACATTCAAAAATAGAGCGTTATTAAAATTAGCTGTTTTTCAAAACGAAGTCGATAAAAATTAAACGAATATCAAGCTTTAAAAAAACGTCTATTTTTCTATTGTTTGATCACAATTCGGATATTCGGTACTTATTTGGTCTCTAAATACCTTAATTTGAAATCAAACCCTTGATTCAATTTGAAACTCTTTTCTACGTTTTATATCCGTTAAATTTAAAACAGAAAGACGACGTCGCTTCATTTTGGTTATGAAGAATCATTGAGATTTTTTAATATGTATTTTTGCATTTTAAAAAGTCGTAATAAAAATATTTAAATCTGCTTTTTGTTTACTAAATCAGAGGTTCCCAAATTGTTTTTTGTATGACCCATTTTGGAAATTTTCACCACCTACAACAATAATCAAATGTTCTTTTTTGTCTCTTTCATTTACTAATTGTACAACGAAAAGAAAAAATAATAAAAAATAAAATTTAATCATCATTATAGCGAAGAATACTCATGGTATGAAGAATGTCCGTTTTTTTTGTCTATACTTTACTTATCTTTACTTTACATTTTTTTGTTCAATTAATTAAAGAAATTGAAAAAAAAAGACATTTAATAATAATAATAATAAAAGATATACATTTAACATTAAAGAAATATTACATTACATTTCGAGTGAAGCGAGCAATCTGCCGATTGAAAAAATGACAACAGATTATTTCTGTGTGGGATTTAACAGAGATGGCTCAGTGCCATGGTTAGGATTTAGTTATCCGAAGCGAAGATATCAGACTTGCCGCCTCTTTTTGGAAGAAATAATTTTCTTTTTGACCGCTGATTCAATTTTCAAATTGGCACTAAAAAAAAATGGCGTTTTAATAGCCACCTCTCCAAATAATTGTCGTTTGTGGAGCGCAACCCCAGCTTCTTTTAACGATAATGCCACTGAGATGGTTATTTTAGAAATTTCACAAGTTAAGGTGATTTTTACAATTTTCAAGAAGTATTTTTAAGTACGAGGAAGAATATATGTGTCGCTGTGAAACCGAAAACAGCTATTGCAGTGACTGAAAATAATTCGTAAATTATATTTCATGTACATGAAAAGTTTTTCAAAAAAAGTTGTTCATCTTTGGGTGGAAATGAAAAGCGAGACACACTTCACACCATGAGAATTCTTTGGTCCTAGGTCGGAATACTCTTAGTGGATGTGTTGAATTTTAAAGCAATGACAAAACTTTTCTTCAATAGAATGATTCTGAGTGATGCTTTAGTTAATTATACACAACAATTATTATGAGTTTTATATTGAGTATGTTTAACATTATTATTGTTATTTAATGACAAAATAATCCGTGTCCATTTCATTATTCGTCTCAATGTTCAATTTTGTCTAATATGTCACGTAAAATAGAAAGCAAAATAAATGTGCCTTTATTTGAGTTAATCGTCGTTTGAGTCGTAATTGTAATTTTAAACGCTTGTAAAAAAATTATTCATTGTACCAAATTTCGTACAAATTATACCACGTATAAGAAAACACTTTATTTTTCGATTTGGTAGAAAATGCCACTAAATTGAGGACTAAAAGTTTTGTGAGGATTTGTTTAAAAAAACTGGTTTTTTGCCTGAAAATTAGTACTTTTATAAATACAGATTTCAATTTAAAAGGGTTTTTTTTAAAAAAAAAAATGCCTATTTATGATTTATGAGATTTTTTCCGATTCATTAGAAATATACCTATATGGGAGTGAGATTATGTGACATTTTCAGCTTATAATATTTCAAAGAACTTAAAATTGTATAAGATAAAAACTGACAAAAAACATAGTATTTCCAAAATTCTATATTTATCACAAAATGTGTAGAATTTTTTCGGAAATTTCAAGTTTCTAGATTTAGAATACTGGTTAAATTACTAAAATCGTTTTCATGAAAACCTCGTTTATGGTATATTTTTCAGTAATTTTTCGTCGTTTTTGGAAAAGGTGTTAAGAATTTCAGAAAATGATCCGTTTGTAGCGCTGTTGGGAGCTGATTCTGGATCAAAAAAAGTCACTATACAGAACTTTTGGACAAGTATTTTTAGACGAAAAATGTTTCCATAAAAAGACAAATATATCATTATAGAATTAGCCCATTAGATAATGTCAGTAAAACATTTTCAATTTCAAAATGAAAGTTACACTATTAAGGTTTAAAACGATTTTCGATTCAGTGTTAGTAATTTATGAAGTATTTTTGAATTTAGACATTGTTATAATTTTGTAATTCCTTTTCCTCCGCTTTGTTTTTCCATTGAACATTTATAAATTTCAATTTTCGGTGAAATTTATTTATTTTACGATAATCTTATTCTTGTACATTATGTGTCCACAAACAATATGTTAAAACATTAAGACCTGAAAATATTTAATGGATACCTTGGTAGGTATGTTGAAGGTTATTGAGTCTATTATTCTAATAATTATGTTTTTAAATAATATCGCGTTACCATAATATAATATGTAATTTAATAATTTCACTCGTTGCTCTTCATGCTTTACGCTCATCTGCATTTTATATTAAAATTATTTTTGTGTAATCAGTACGACGTAACTACGCAAGATTTATAAAGATTTTTTTATAGATTTTGGTATAAATAGGTAACCTAATCTACTAAAATAAATGATCTATAGATAATATTTTTATGATTTTTGATTTCTAAAAAAAATCTTATAAGATAATATCATTACTCACGTGTTTTCTTACACGTGGTTCAATTTTCATAAAAATCGGCACGATGAATAAGTTTTTACAAGAGTTTAAATTTTAGAATTGTGGCTCAAATGACGGATAATCCAAAAATAATGGCAGCAGAAATTTTTTTCTTATTATTACGTATAAGGTATTCAAATTGCAGTTTTTAGGGTGAAAAATTATATACAAGCTTACTCACATATAGATCAAATTATATTAAAGTTTTTTAGATTCTGAATTAGTGAAGAAGCTAGTAGTTTTACAATGATGTTTATTCATTTGTTTATTATTTTTTTTCTGTGAACAAATTTCGTATAGAAATACTTGTCCAAAAGTCTCGATTTTTGAAACCGGATTTGCTCTAGATGGTATTTTAGACAGGTTATTTTTCGAATTTCTTAGTTTTTTTTTTTTGGGTCCAAAATTTGACATAAGAGACTCGGGAACCATTATTTTTTGATCCAAACCTTGTGAATAATTTAAATGATGTGAAATGATTGACAATTATATTGAAAATATTTAAGTGAAAGAAAATTTTAAAAATGTGAAAAAAACCTTTTTACAAATCTTTTTTCTAACCCTTTTTTTTTCATCAATTTTTTTTTTTGTTCTCATTTAATAGTGGAACATTAAATAGGTACGCCGAGTGTTAAATAATTTTTCTTTATGTTGGCAAACCATCTTGAAATTGCCTTCTTTTTTCTAAAAATCTGACGTGTTTTAGTTATGCCAAAAAAATGTGTGTGTTTTCAAAAAACGTTTCATATTGAATACTTCCTACAAACACAGTGCGAGGATAACGTTTGTAAGTACTAATTTGATAAGAATACCCAATTGTAAGTGATGAATTCCGGGGCATTGTAGTTCATCCAGCTGGTTTTCCACATATCTTCTGGTTGCTTCTTCAATAATTACTATTTTCACGTCCCAAAGTGGGTGTTTAGATTTCAGTCTCTTATGTGGATGTTGCGTAATGCATTTTAGCAGTGGGTTTTTAGGCACCTGCTGTTTTTAGTATCGAATTGTTGTTTTATACGATTTGTGTTCACGTTGATGCATATGAAAGATACTTGATACTTTGATTTGATAGATGTATAATACTGGTATTACTCGTAATTTTGAATATAAATATTTTAGTATTTAATTAATGTATTATATTGTCGGTATTCGGAAAAGTCACCGCGAACAATTTCACCGCCAAACAAATTACCTCCCGGTTACTTAGGTTACCTAGGTATATTGTATAAATTTCCAGCAATTATTTTAATTTTAAATTATTTTCATGACTATAAAGACTAGTCTTTATATTTTTTTCCACTTTTAGAACTTTTTAAAAAAAAAACAAAAAAGATTATTAAAATCTATTATGTGTAATATATTTATTTATATTTACTAGGATTGAAAAAATTTTCGATTAATCGACAATAATCGTATAAACGAAAATAATCGAAAGTAATCGTAGAATTTAAATAATCGTCTGATCAAAAATAATTGTGCAGTTTAAATAATTGTCTAATTTAAAGTTGATAATCATATCGTATTATTACATTTTAATAAAACCTTCCTAAGACGGAATCGTTTGGGGACCGTCCAATTTTTTCGTCAGATTTTTCGATAAACGTCGCGCTCTTATATTTATTTCTTATTATTTACGTGCTTATAAGGAAAAATTTAAAGCACTTTTTCTGAGCGCTTTATTTTGATGATTTTAAGTGCATTACCAATCGCGTTTTGAAATGTAATGCACTTATAGTTGAAATTTTGAAGGACGGTATTTTTCAAGGGAAATTTTCGCGATTTTCTTATAGTATTATAAGACCAATCTTATTTATTAGCATTAAAATACACAATTTACTGTAATCTGCAGGATTCGCCACTAGTTTATACACATAATATAATATGTATTCCGGTGAGAGAGTATGTTATCGCCTTACACAGTTGTACCAAAAGTATACACAAAATATATTCTGGAAAGTTTTAAAGACAGTACTCGTATTTTTAGATTCTGAACGAAGTGAAGAAACTAGTGTTTTTACAATGATGTTTATTTTTTTTTCCTATGAACACTTTTTCGCATGGATCTACTAGTCCGAAAGCCTCAACCAGCAACTTTTTGAAACCGGATTTGTCTCTAGTTGGTACTTTAGAAAGGTAATTTTTTGAATTTCTCAATTCTTTAGTTTTTTTTTTGGAATAAACTACCCAAAATTTGACAAAAAAAGACTCGGAAACCAATAATTTTTAGATCCAAATTTTATAAAAATTTAAACATAGATAGACAATAATATGAGAAACATTATGGTACAAGAAAATTTTGAAAATGTAAAAAAAAAATTTTGAACATTTTTCCAACATATTTTTTCTAATTTAATTTTTTTTTTATTTATTAAATAAAAAAAAGTAAAGTACAGAAAGAAAGCCGAACATACTTCGCACCATGGAAATTCTTCACTCTTTGGGTCTGATACTCTTGGTGGGCGTGTTGAAAATGACGACTATTATATTCTTCTTAATATTATTAATTTCTTTCGTTCAGAATCGTCTTATTGAAGAAATGATTTATTGTTTTTTTTTAAATTCTACATACCTACAAAGAATATCTAACCCTAGGAACGAAGAATATCTGTGGTGCGAAGTATGTCCGGCTTCTGTTAACTTTATTTTAAAAACATTAATCTATTTTAAATCGAAATCTGTTAATATTTAAAACATTAATGTTCATTATAATTTTTAGATTCTGAGTGCAGCGAAAAAGTTAATGATTATACAATGATGTTTATTTTACTTTTATTTTTTCCTCCCCTTCTGTGAACACTTTTTCGTATAGAAATTCTCATTCGAACAGCACCTTTTTACATTAGAATTCGTCTCTAGATGGTACTTTAGAGAGGTCATTTTTCGATATTCGAATTTTTTCAATGAGTTGACATAGCACAAAATTTTTATTTTCATCATTTTATTTCGCTTTGATTGTTAACTTGGTTACTATCGAAAATTTTATAGCATTCAATTAATTTGTAGACTATGGTAACCATGGTAACACAGTAGTGAATAAATGTTAATTTTTAATTTTATTTGCTTTTGACTTTGGTAACCATTTAACAAAATCTCTACTGAGAATCGTTTTATTGAAAAAATTATTTATCGTTTCTTTATAATTTAACACATTCATCGAGTCTCACCCAAGGAACGAAGAATATCCATGGTGCAAAGTATGTCCAGCTTTTATGAATTGAGTAGCTTTTTCATAAATTAATTGTAATATAAGTGCTTAACACAGCTTTAATAATGAAAATTCAAATAATTTGTTGATCACAACTATATGTGATTTAAAAGGAATCACATGCGATTTTTTTAATGCAAAATGTGATTTTCATGAAGTATCCTTGTAAATCTGTTCGTTTTCCATTATCACCGTTTTTATTTGTAATATGTTTATAGCAGATAGTAATAACTAATAAACTAATAACACACGACACGTTTTATTTATAATTTACACGATATTGGAAAACTGTCATCTGTACGAATATAATATTATATTTTATTCGTTTTCCTATAATTTTTGGGCGTGGGGGTATTGCCCGCCTCTCCAAATCACCCCTAGCATATGAGTCTGCGTTATACAGTTACTGTAATGTTGTATATTTTCACGTAGAAACGAAAAGCAAGCGGTTGCAAGTCATATTTTGTCGTAGTGATCATGATGATTTAATTATTATTAGAATATAACGTTTTTGTTGACACGATTTTCAAGTCTCTCGTCAGTGTATTACACAACTACACAAAACATGTTATAATATGTTAAAAACAATAACAAACAGTTACGAAATTATATAGATATACATGTTGTAATATGATGTACAGAGAGAGGTACCTAATTTTACATTGTTTTTGTTCGGCTCGAACGACAAAATGTCACGAGAAATAAATATCATCGAACACGCGACGATCGAAACCGACCGACAACGGTAATGAAATAATGATATTATAATAATATACTAATCGATGTCCTCGTGAATGGCCGCGGATCATCACGGTTTCTTCACTTCGTTTCTTCGGTCATCGACCGTCGCGGGTTCGGCTTGTTCCACTACGGCGGCGGCGGTCGCGTCGACGGATTGCTGCGCTTGGAACCGCGTTCCGTGTTGACCTTCGGCGGTGTAGGACGTCAGATGTTCTTTGACGTGTTCCACTCCGTGGCCGTGGATCGACGCGAGCAATCCGTGAGGCGATGAAAATCCTGAAATATCATCGTAAAAAAAAAAATAAGTAACTGGCGGCAGGGCACGAGGAGTTTGAACTCCCCCACTCAACCCCCAAAAAATGTATTTCTAAACTATTTCAAAATCATGTTAGTCAACGTGTTTTTATATTTTAAACGATTAAAACGCTATTATAGAATAACTTAATAATAATATTGTATTACCTAGTCAATAATAAATATTTACCTATATATTCGATATCAAAATAACTAAATAAAATCACTTCTAAAATGTGGAAGTAATAAATGGATGTATACATACGAGGTGTGATAAAAAAATACCCGGATTTTTCAAATAGAATTTTATAAATACAATATTATTCAGAATACACATTATCACCTTCAAAATAATCTCCCTGGGAAGCAATACACCGCTGCCATCTTGTTTTCCACTTTTGAAAACATTCCTGGTAAGCACTAATGGGAATGTCCTTAAGATTGATTTCCGTATTTTGTTTAATGTCATCAATTGTTTGAAAACGACGTCCTTTGAGCGTTGATTTTAATTTTGGAAACAAAAAAAAGTCGCACGGGGCCAGGTCAGGTGAGTATGGTGGTTGTGGAACTACTACAGTCTGATTTTTCGTTAAAAACTGACGAATGAGCAATGAGCTGTGAGCCGGGGCGTTATCATGATGCAACATCCAAGAACCACTTTCCCAACTTTCTGGTCTTTTTTTCCTAACATTTTCACGTAATCGTTTCATGACTTCTAAATAAAAATTCCGATTCACTGTTTGTTCCTGAGGCACCCATTCACGATGAACGATACCGCGAAAATCAAAAAATGTGATTAACATGGCTTTCACGTTTGATCTCACCTGTCTTGCTTTTTTTGGTCTGGGAGAATTTGGTGACTTACACTGTGATGATTGACGCTTGGTTTCAACATCATACCCGTAAATCCAAGTTTCGTCACCCGTTATAATATTTTTTAAAAAGTCTAGGTTAGTTTCTGCTCTTTCAAAAAGTTCTTGAGAGATGGCCTTTCGGTTTTGTTTTTGTTCATCGGTTAAGAGACGAGGAACACATTTTGTTGCAATTCGGCTCATGCCCAATTCTTCAGTTAATATTTCTTGGCATGAGCCATAAGATATTCCGACGTCTTTTGCAACTTCTCCAATAGTTAATCGACGATTATTTCGAATAATTTCACGAACACGAGCAACTGTTTCATTTGTTTTACTGGTCGAGGGTCTACCAGGTCGTTCGTTATCCTTAACAGACGTCCTACCTTCCTTAAACCGTTTAAACCACTCAAAACACGTTGTCCGAGACAGGGCATCATCTCCAAAAGCTTGCTGTAAAAGTTCAAAAGTTTCACTAGAACTTTTCCCTAATTTAAAACAAAATTTCACGCACACACGTTGTTCTTCTATTGCTTCCATTACTAAATTCGCCGCGTGACTGAAACTTGTTTTCGTAATTATGTCATAAAATAAAAATAAAAATATTGTTATCGATTTCAAACCAACGTTCAAATCCTCGTTAGGAGTTACTTTATCGATTGTCATTATCGGGGTTTCGTTATCTTAATTGATATAAATATTATTAACACAGTCCGGGTATTTTTTGATCACACCTCACGTACCTATACATTATACGAGATATATTGTTCAGAAATAATGTAATTGAAAATAAAAATGTTTACAGAATTCATTTATTATTGAAGCGGAGAAAAAAAAATTCTACCAATAAGATAAAACATAAACAATTTTTGATTTTCTAAATGAGAAATTTTTACGTTGCAAAGGTATCATAGAAAAATTCGGGAATTCAATTTACTTTTTAATTAGTTAAGTTTTAATAATACTTGTAACTTTTTTTTAGATTCCGAAAGGATTGAAGAAGCAAATGCTTTTTCAATTAAATTTCCTTCTCTTTTTTTTTTTTTTTTTTAAACACTTTTTTGTAAAGAAATACTTGTTCAAAAGTTTCTCACAGCAACTTTTTAAATCAAAAATCGACTCACTGCAGTACTTTAAATAATTTTTCAAAATCGCAATACTGTTTCTAAGAACAAGAAAAAAACCAAAATAATCGAGTAAAAAGGAGGAAATATGCCATAAACGAGATTTTCATTAAATCGGTTTTAATAATTTAGTCATAACTAAGTTTTGATTGGGACTGGAAATTTGAAACATAAACATGAAAAAATTCCAAAATAATTTAACCACTTTTTAAGTTGATATAGAATTTTGGAATTACTTCTTTTTGTAATATTTTATCCAATACGATTTTGAATTCTCGACATTCTTCTAAAACTTTATCAATCCCTCACACAAATATATTTCTAATAAACCTCGAAAAATTTCACAAATTTTAATCCTACATTTTTTTTTTTGTAATCATTTAAAGTTAGAATAAATAAGTATGAACTGGTTACGCTTACGTAAAATAATGATATTTTTCAATAAAAACCTCATCAATCATTTAATTTTTGATCCGGTTGAAGTTTTTTTGAACCAAAAACTGAAAAATTTTCTCAAGTGTTGTATAAATTGCATGATATTTTGTGCCGTGAATAATTATTTACAAGTGTTTGAAGTTAGAATTACAGGTTGAATGACGGTTAATCCAAATATAATAGCCGATTTAATTGCTTTATTTTCCTTGTTATAACGAATATATCATATTATCATACTGTACAAAACTGATCTTTAGCACGAAAACGAAATAAACACAGATAATTTTGTCATTAAATAACAATTCTCAAGTATACTCAATACATAACTGACAATTATTATTGTTGTGTATTACCATTGATTATAAATAATTATAATCAATGGTATTACTGTATAAGTGACTGAAGTTCCGCTCAGAATCTATTTATTGTAGCAATGATTTATCGTTTTTAAAACACTCACCAAGAATAGTTCACCCGAGGAACGAAGAATACCCATGGTGTGAAGTACTTCTGGTATATTTTTTTTTATTTTCATTATATTATGTTTTACACGCATAATATGCATAATATGACCGTAACTAAAAAATCTGGGACTTCAGCCCCCCTAAATATCACGAGACATTGGAAACCTAGTTACGCTTATGACAACCACTGCAATTGCATCGTCATCGTTAATGTAACCATTTATATGTACATTATGAATGCTTAATAGTTTAGACACAATCGTAAACACAATTGAAACCATGAACTATAAATGATGATTAATAATGGCTCTATGGAGTACCTATCGTACATCTTGTATATATTATGAAATTTATATTTATAATATAATATCTATATATATTTCAATATTATTTTGTATTTTATTAATTGTAAATATTCGTACATAGGGTGATTTTTTTAATCACGTCGTTCCTTTTTTTGGACTTTTTGATATTTGGATTTATTTATTATTATTAGTTTTTTAATGTCGGAATGTTTTCTATAACTCTTTTATCCATGTCACTTAAAGGATGTGCTGTTACGATACAATTTTTTTTTTTTAAATGACCACTTCCAATTTTAACTGCCAAATTTTATTCAGTTCATTATTCTGTGAATTTTGTTGTATTGAAATCAAAATTTAAAAGAAGTGGTTTTATTTATTACTTGAGATAATTATCCGTTGGACGCATATTAAGTTACCTACGTAGTACGAAATTATTATAAATCTACACAATTAACGTTTACTCAGACATATTTTGTAAATTTATATACTAATAAACACGTGTCTAAACGAGACTATTATCTTTCATACTTAAACTCGAATAATTCGAAAACTGTTCGTTCGACCTTTGATTTCAATAAATCAAAATAACACAAAAATGACTAATAAAATTCTGTAACTGATTAATATTAGGGGTCATTTTTCGGGGTTATTTGAAAAAAAAAGTTTATATCGCCACAGGACATCCTTGAGGTGACACAAAGTTTCGGAAAACATAGTTTTTATACCTACTGGTAAGTTGAACGTTCTAAAAATAAAAATCCAAATTTTTGAGTTTATCTAACTTATGCGCATTTTAAAAATTACCCTATGATATAATTATGAATTGTCTTTAATGAGTTAATAAATATAATACATGATATCATTGTAGCTTTGGACAGTGGAGTAGTCGTTGGAGATGTTTTGGGTGTTAAAACACATCCCCTCCCCAAAAAAAAGTAATCTGTGTGAAAAATAATCGTCAGTTATACGTTTATAGATTATGTAATTTTTTTATTATTTACTATTATTATTTTCATTTAGGGAAACGGAAATCAATAAAATGTATGGGAA
This sequence comes from Stegophylla sp. TES_Ste_2020, assembly GCA_025469315.1. Lineage (NCBI taxonomy): Eukaryota > Metazoa > Arthropoda > Insecta > Hemiptera > Aphididae > Stegophylla > Stegophylla sp. TES_Ste_2020. The sequence continues at coordinate 31,678 of JAIPRM010001465.1, forward strand.
AAAATAACCCTAAAACGAGCATTAAATCATCACATTTTAATGTGTGAGCGTTCGTGTGTGGACACAGTGGCGTAAGCTGGGCAGAATATTGAGGGTCTCTAAATTTGTCAAAACCTCATAGACCCACGAGAAGCTCACAACCCTTCACAATAATAATAACTTTCGTAAACAAAATATATTATAAAAATAATACGAACATACTTATTTGTTATAACCGAAATCAATTAAAATACGTCATATTTTTATTGGGAGAAACTCGAAATAGACAAAAATACGCCAGTAAATAAGCGACGAAAAATAATAATATACTATTATCATAATGGGCGTTGTAACAAAACATTTATGGAATCGCAAAACATACTTTGTTATCCCCATATTTTAATAAGGATTGCAAGTCCAACCCCTTGCGACCTCTATGGATCCTCATTTTTACGCCACTGTCCATACATGACCAATTTTGAAAAAAAATTGTTAGAAATTTGATAAGATCATGCAGAATGTACAAAAGTTTTTTTGTTTTTCCAAATTCAAAGTTAAAGTTTCCATTATTTCTGATGTTTTATACAAGCATTGTACGTGCTAAATAGGTATTGAGGAAAAAAAATTAAATCGAGCTTTTAGTCATTCTGTAATAAGTTCTCCATTGTTCTTAGATTGTTAATGTTTTTCGTGCAACACTAGTCATTTATATGTATATTTTGCAAAAATTATACAATTGTTAAATAACAGCTTTTATTCCTCTTAATATAAACTGATAAAAAATTAATTTGTTGTCGTATATATATATATATATATATATAAATAATAATAATTTATACAGTAACTCCGGAAAAAAAGGTACGCTTTGACTTATATTAATAAATCTACTATACTACATACCTCGTATTTCTGTTTTCTATAACTTTTAACGACACGATTACTAAGCATCGACGGGTTTTTTTTTGGTAACATTATACAATGGATTTTGGGAAAATATCAGTGTTTATTCCATCCGTTATTTGATTTTGTTATGATCGTTGGATTAACAGCGTTTTTACGAAATTATTCCAAATTTAAATTTAAAGCACCCCTCTGAAATAAACGGCTGAATATGTGCCTGGCTTTGGAAAACGGTTTTCGTCAAAACCGATCATCGATATAGTTATTTTATTATTTGTTATTGAAAATGAAATATTATTTTTTGTCACAGTTGTGTTGAAAGTTAAATTTTGGATACAAGTAGATGCGGTGAAAATGGTCACTATCCGTCCTGCAGCGGGACGGAAAACACTACTTTCCCGCTCACGGGTGGAAAGTTACTTAACAGGCCGCTACATTGAAAAAAAAAGGCGTTGTCCAAGGATTATTATAAATGTACTAGGTTGAGCGGTAAACTTACGTCTTTACAGCCCGTTGGCATGGAAAAATAAAAGTTGTCCAAGGAGTATTATAAGTATAATAATATTATGATGACGTGTGAAAAAAACAGTATGCGTGGCTCGTGCGCAAGAAGGCGATTTCAGTGTCTTGGGTGAATATACTATAATTATTATCAGTATACGGATTGTCGGAGCCGAAACGTTAGAATTTAAAAAACATAATATCGCGGTTGTCGCGCGACTTACCCGAAGCGATCGTGTTGGTTATGGCCCAAGTTATGCCGTTCGCGATATTGGTCAACAGCGGCCCGACAATGGCGCCGACCAACGGCGCGAACGCGGTGCCGATGGAGAACAGCAGATGGATGAGCGTGGAAATGGCGTGGTGATGTTTGTGATAATACCCGTGTTCGTGTTCGTGTCCGTGCTCGTACACTTCCGACTTCCGGCCATCAGCGGCGGCGGCGTCGTCAATGCTTCCGGTCATCAGAGCCGAGGTGAGTTCGACCACTTCGACCAGCGTGTCGCGGACCATTCGTGCGGATTCGTCTGCCGATTTCGTCGGCGTCGTCGACACGGATTTAGCGGGCGGCGGCGGCGACGTCGGCGCGGCCAACGAATGGGAAGCCAGAGCCATCACGGAGACCAACAATCTTAACCTTTTAAACTGGTAAAAAAAAAAAATCATATTACATGGTTGCTACGCTACCTGGAAAACCTGCAATTATCAGGGAATTTTAAATTTGTCAGTGAAATTCAGGGAAACTCGGGGAAATATGAAAAATTACTGGAAAAATATTTATGGTTTTGAATCATGGTTGTCTATACATTAACCTTGTATAATGTATAGTGTATAGTGTATCAAACTTTATTCGTTTATTTAGTTATAATACATTTTCATAAAAAAAAATTGTTATCATGTCTTACGGATAATTAATATTTTATTAAGTACTCAAACTAGAAACTAGACTGCGCTTAGTTTTTCAATCCTTGATGGTTAATAGAATATTTTAACTGTATTATGTTTTGGTATTTTTCTGGGATGATATTACGCCACAATATTAATGATGGGCTATTATCTATGGCCGTTAAAACCACAGATATATCAAATAAATATATAGTGACAGCTAATTAATAGCCATAGATATTGTATAAAATTAGTTCTATATATCTATGGTGACAGTATTTTATATTTATATATTATCCATGATGTAGATAAAATTTTATCTATATCATGATATCTATCTATGTTAAGAATTTTGTATTATTCATTAAGTTTTTATTGTTACAATATATCTAGTATTTACTTATTTAGAATTCATTAGATTTGTTTTCTTTAAAGTTTATATACTATGGCTAAAACGTATTTTCAAAGTAGTTGGATTAAAAAATATTCTTGGATTAAGGAAGATATTGGGTAATAAAAATTGTTTAATTATTCATTTGATATTATTTTGTTTGCTTTCTTGTGTTTGTGTTATAAAGTTGTTCTACTATAAATATTTAAAATTAATTAAGGTGGTTTATAAAATAAAACAAATCTATAATTACTATTAAGTATTTACACAACTATGAATAAGTCAGTAAAAGAAAAAAAAAACTGTAATAAATATATACATGTATCTTATAAAAAATCGAGTAAAAAATGTTCTGGAAAATAACTGGAAAATCAGGGAATTTTGAAATCTCAATTATGTAGCAACCCTGTATTATTTTAACGCGCCAATAAATTTCGATGTGTTGAAAGGAAAAAGAAAAAAGCTCGTGAGAAGAAAATATTCTTCAAAATTTTATGATGATGTGTAGTGGCGCGCAATTAACACTAAATCTTAGAGGGGCTGCAGCCTCACCTCAATATTATACCTAGTGTAACTTGTGGAGGGTTCGCCCTCCCCCCTCCACACCCAAAAATCTCAAATTTTAAACGCCAAAAAAATACTAACGTATTACTTAAATGGTCCATTTTGCTTAGTGTATAATGTATCTTAGGTACGTAATAATAACGTAAACACATCTATTATCATTTGGAATAACCGTCCATTAAACGATTCTGAATAAAATATTTACTTACGATTTTCAATACTCATTCAGTATTGGTTGCTAATACTTATAAGTAGGGCTAGGATTTATAACCAATAAGAAATGATGAAATGTGCATTCCGTTTATTAAAAATATACCAAATTAATATTACTAAATAAACACATACAATAGAAAAAAAAATGTTACTTCGCACTTTGGGTATTATTCGTTTCTCGAGTGGGATAGTCTTGTGTGTGTGTATTAAATTTTAAAAAAACGGTAAATCATTTCTTCAATAATACAATTCTCAGAGGAGTTTTGGTTTATTCAAGACAATTTTATTTAAAAAATTACAAAGTTTGTTATGGTGATAAAAATATTTATTTTTTCCTCAGCCTGTTTTGTATTTCACTAATTACAGAGAAAAGTAAAAAAAAAAAGATTTTTGGAGGAAAAATAATTGTACGAAAAAAATTTCCTACATTTTTTTTCACAATTTCATAATTTTTTTGCTCCCTATAAATAATTCCTATTATTTATTATCTCATTTCGAATATTAAGTACTTACAGTCATTTTTTCCACTGAAATTCGTTCCTTTGGATACTGTCTCGTTCAGCCCGACATATATTTCAATATTGTCTTTACTCGAACACGTTCGTTTTCCGTATTGACGCATAAACTGATATCGCAATCAAAGGATCACGTGTTTTTATATATTATATACATATATACAAGAATGTAATTTTCCGCAGTTCTGTACCCACACGAAGTATAATATTTTAACAATTAAAATTCGTACTTTTAAATAGTATTTAATCGTTTAGTATCCGATTAACAATAATTAACGTGGGTAATTAGCTTCCCGTTATATTATATGACATTAGTCGTACGTCGTGATGTGTGTCAAAAGAATGATTTAAACGGGAAAAAAAGGTTTAGCGACTTAAATTTCGACCAAAGACGTGAGTCGGGTAAATACGTTTTTATTGCAATTTATTTGGACGCTTTATGTACCTATAAGAATAATGACTATGTTATGCATTTGACGTTTCCGTTTTATTAATTTATTTAAATTCCATTAATGCTGAAAAAAATATTTCGCTATCGTTGCATATTCATTATACTATTATAAAGCACAATGCTTTAATGTGATAATTATATTAGGGCTAGAATTTCAATGTCCTAAGATAATTTTAAAAAAATGCCCTTAAAAAATGTGAACATGACTTGAAACTGACTTATCGATATTCCAACTATTGACCGATAGTATAATACGAATAAGACTACTACGAGTGGAGTCCTTATTCTTCGCAACCTTATTCTTCGTTAATTTATTCAAAAATATAAATATTAAAATCTCAATTGAAATTGGGGTAATTGGGTGAAAAATAATTTACGACCTATTCTCATACCTATCAAATATATCAGAAAAAATTCCATCAAAATCGGTCGAGCCGTTTTGGAGGAGTTCGAACACAAACACCGAGACATGATATTTTTTATATTAGATATAGATTATTATTATTATAATCTTAATCATTATATTTCCATAGTTATCGTCATTTCGCCCGTCATAATTATTTAATTAATAATTGTTATCAAACGTTTCGCAAACATTATCTGTAGCAACCAAAAAAATACTGAAAGAGATATAAACCCTGTAAGATTGACTTGGTCGTTAAGTTTTCTTAAATTTTCTAAATTTCCGCGCAACTTTCTTATATTAGAGATTTTTATTCTTAAAATGTTCCAAAAAGAACTTATTATTAAAACAATGTCGAAAGTGTGCGTATTATGTTTCGAAAATTTCAATTTCGTCAACATTTGCTACGTAAGGATGCGACCGTGCGAGTGAGCCTAGCGAGTAAGCTTATGAGTTTACAATGGTATTTATTTTTTTTATTTTTTGTTCTGTAAACACTTGCGTATAAAAATACTAATTCAAAAGCCTAGATCAGCTACTTTTTAAATCAAAATTCGGCTCTAAGTGGTACTTTATACTTAGTATTTTTTGAAATGCACATTATTTCAAGGGGTCCTTTACACTTAATGCTTTGATTGGTGCATTCCTCTACCCTCTACCCACCTATCCCTACCCTACCCTACTATGGTTACCATGGTAACGTAGTAATTATTGTTTCGTGGTTATCTTTTATACATCCAATACATTATCTAATAATTCTACTTTATTGAAGTTTTAGTATGGATATCTTTATAAATTATAGCTAATGTGCTATTCTGATATACCTATAAATATCAAAATTGTATTAACAAAAAACTTACCAAAACGAGAAATTTTCAGTATTCTATACTTAGCTCAAAATGGGTCAACTGTTTTCGAAATTTTTATTTATTATGCGCATGACTATTTTTAGTAATTGGTGGAGTTTCAAATTTCTTACCTACTTAGTTATTATATTTTTGATGTTATGTTAAAAAACTAAAATCAATTTTATGAAAATTCAGATTATGGTATATATTACAGTTTATTTTGTCAAATTTTCGTTAGTTTTCCCGTACGCTTGAAAAAATTATTGAAAATTTTGAAAAATTACCTCCCAAAAATACTATTTAGTTGTATTTGCTTATCTAAAAAGTCACTGAATGAAACTTTTGGACAAGTATTTCTATACGAAAAAGCGTTCACAGAAGGATAAAAAGAAAAAAAAAGCCGGACATACTTCGCACGATGGGTGTACTTCGCACGACGGGTGGTATTCTCTTGACGGGCGTATTAAATTTTAAAGAAACGATAAATCATTTCTTCAGTAAAACGATTCTG